>QMIH01000236.1:517792-541516 GCA_003987875.1 Clarias batrachus
ATTATTATTATTATTATTATTATTATTGGAATCACAAAGAGATTAATGGGGCAATTATCTTTTGCAATAAATACATTTTAAAGCATGGTTCTGAAGGCCCAAATAATCTCTAAAGTTACAAGATGTCATTGACTACAAACCTTCTCTTTTTCTTTTTTTCCTTTTTTTTACAAAACAGTATAGATCACATCTAATCAGCCAATCTTGTGGCAGCTACACAAAGAAAAAAACATGCGGCTACAGGTCAAGAACTTCAGATAATGTTCACATGAAACTAAAGAATGAAACATCTCTGCTCTCTGATGTCATGGAGTAGATGTTGACATCAGATTGGCTGGTATGTCTTGGTCTGCTTCATAAACTGATGCTATTGTGTACCCAGGCTCATCAAAACTGGACAATTGAACACTATTAAGAAAATAATTTCCAGACTTCAGCAGTCCAGTTTGGATGAGCCTATATATCCATCATGGCTTTATGTTCCTGTTCTTGGCAGGAAGGAGTCGGACCGTAAGTGTTCTTCTGCTGTTGTAGCCCTTCCACCTCAAGGTTTAATGTCTTGGGCCTGGGATGCTTTTCTGATCATGATGGTGGTAAAGATATTTTTTTTATCATATTTGGTTTCCCATATCCTTCCTGGCAGCTATAGCACTGGGCCATTTTCTGACCTCTCATTTGTTTTGAACTTTCCTTCACTCAATGTTTTTTTTTTTTCAACACACCACTCTGTGTAAACACTGGAAACTGTAGTGTGTCAAAATCCCAGACAGTCAGTAGTTTATTAAATATTCAAACAAAATACAGACAATTATGTGATGATCAGAGTAACAGAGATCACACTTTCTCTTCTTTCCGATGTTTGATGATGTAAAGCTTTTAACAGAAATTTGCTTTAAAAAAATGTATTGTGTTCCTGCCACAGGCAGCACGGTGGCTTAGCGGTTATCTCTGTCATATTGCACCTCCAGGGTCGAGGGTTCGATTCTCACCTCAGGTCTGTGTGTATGGAGTTTTCATGTTCTCCCTGTGCTTGGTGTGCCTGGTTCTACAGTTTCCACCCACAGTCCAAAGACATGCAGATTAGGCTAGATGTCGTTCCCAAATTTCCTACTGTGTGTGAATGAGCTTGTGAATGTGAATGTGTGTGTGTGTGTGTGTGTGTGTGTGTACCCTGCAATGGATTGGCACCCGCCTCATGCCCTAAGTCCCTTTGGAAGGGCTCCAGGCCCCCCGGAACCTTGCATAGACTCGGTATAGACAATGAAGGCGTGAGACAATGTAAAGTTCCTGCTATATGAATTGTGACATGATTACATACATAAAAAGTGGACTGGGAGTGTATTATACACACTCACACACTATATATCTATACTTACAGCATATATTATAATCGCCTTTAAATCTGATCTGTAATATTTTACATCCACATCAATATGAGCAGAAACACCTTTTTTGTCAGACCTGCACAATCTCCTGGTCCCGCCCCCAAACGAGAACATCGCGCCTTGCCATTGGCCTACGAGTATGTCGTCTTTTCTCCCGTGAGATTTCTTTGAAACCGGAAGTGGGTAGCCCTTAGCAATGAAAACAGCATCGGAACTTTTTTGGAATAAATAATTAACCCCTGGATTTATAAAGCATTTAGCATTTAGAAGGTAAGAAGTTTGCAAAACCAGTGTAACATGTTACCCGGTTTTTTGTTTTTCTTAGTTGAAATAATAGAATAAATGTGTTGTTAGCGTGTGTGCTAACATGCATAGCATAGCCTCCTTGTTTTAAACGAACGGTGTGCCTTAGCTGGGGCACTGCTAGATAGCTAACAAGCTAACAGTGTTTCAAACGGTTTATCTGTTCTTACACACGAGCACGTGTAGTGTACGCAATTACTATATACTTTACAGGAAACCCGAAGGCGCGTGAAGATAAAATGGAACTCTGTATTTGACTTTAATGAGAAATGAGCAGCAGCTCGTAGTGAAGCAGGGTATGAGGTGAAATCCCCTGTCCAAAGTCCTTCTTATACATAAACAGACATCGGTGTACAATGTTAAATAATGCCCTGAGAATTAAAATATTTAGTAATAGTAATCACTGTTATTTATCCATGGCTTAGTGACAGATTATAGTTTATAAGGTGCACAAATATATATCTTTTACATTGTTTACATATTTGTATTTTGTGTTGTTGTTTTTTTAATGCATCATTGTTTCAAATAAATTTTAAATGTGTTTGTTTTATGTAATTTCGAATCATATTTGTACTTAATAGTAAAACAATAGATCAAATGTTGCTGAAAATGCTAGATGGGGTAACCAAAAGAAGAATCTTTTTGTTTGTTAGGAATATTTTATCCACCTAGAATACATGTAAGTTGCTGTTGCTAGTATTTCGGCTGTTCCCGTTAAGGGGTCGCCACAGTAGACCATCCAATCTGCATACGACTTGGCACAGGTTTTACACCGGATGCCCTTCCTGATGCAACCCTCCCATTTTTATCCGGGCTTGGGACCAGGACTACATCCAGTCGATGCACTGGGGTTTGGGCACTGAGGGGAGGGGTGGGGTTGAACCCAGGCCTTGCTCATGGCCGGCGAGAAAACCTACCACTGTGCCATCAGTGCCCTTCTAGGACAAATGTAAGTCTACATATACAATCCATATTTTGTTTTAAAATAATATAAATTTGTGACAATTTATACATTCTACCTCTGAATTGTCACAGAGGGTTACAATTCAGTCCACATAAAATTTCCTGGAAATTATACATTATTTGTGAAAATTACTGGTTGCACCAGGTGATGTAAATCAGTTACCACTACCTGACAATATTGCTTTTACATCAAAGGCTAATGAAGTTATTCTCTCCTAAAATTAAGATCTGCTTCCTCTCTTTGCATTTGGGAAGATTTCTTTTTAATTCTTAGTTTCTTTTTTTGTTGTTGACATTTTTAGCTTCACTTATGTCTCATAGTAGTCTAAGGTCTGTAGTTCCCTTTTAAATTTGCCAATCTCAGATTTCAGACTTTCACTCTGTTTAAGAGGAACTGTAATATATGCTGATTCTTTTTCACCAAGCACGCTCTCTCTCTCTCTCTCTCTCTCTCTCTCTGTGGCTTTTTGGTAATTTCTCCAGTCTTTACCAGTTTCTTTCTGCACAATCTGCTTTTCTTTCTGCAGTTTCTTTTTGCACAATCTGCTTTTGTTTGTAAGGTGTCGTTTTGTCTTTTCTTTGTTTTTTCACTTTTGATAACTACATATTAAATAGGAAATAAAAAACTAAATACGTTTTTATTTTCTTTCTATTTCCAAATTTCACTCACATTTCTTCTGTGACAAATTCTCCTTTTTTAATCATAGATATCAGTATGAAACGATGAAAAGTGGCTTGTTATATTTTAATAATAAAGTGTTGATAAAGTTGTGAAAAACTTCCATTTTGTTTTAAATAGACTGAACGCTTCAATAACATTGAAAAAAAGAGTCTGTGCTAGCTCATCGTGTTAAGTCATGAGGTTACTGAGCCGCCTCCAGCCCCAGTTCCACCAAGTTGCCGCTGTTGGGCCCTTGAGCAAAGCCCTTAACCGTATCTGCTCCAGTGGCAGCATATAATGGCTGACCCTAAACTCTGACTCCAGCCTTCTAACAAAGCGGGGATATGTGAAGAGTAAAGATGTATATGTGATGAATAAAGTCTTAGTTCAGTAAGTTTAACAATAATAAATTTGCTAAAATAAAGAACATGCTAAACTGTTTACAAACAGTAACTGTCTGTGGGATGTTCGAATGTGGGAATGTAAAATTTACCATTCTCTAAGAGCGAAGTCATGTGATGGTGGTATAGACTCAGTGTGATGACATCTCACCACTCCTGGTTCAGAATATTCAGATATAACGGCATAGAGCTCCTACTTCACCAAGTAAATAGACTAGTCTGTTTGTTTAACTCCGCTTCCTTTTTACTCTTCACGTGAGTGATAGCGGAATGCTGTCAATGAGGAAGTGAGAAGTAATAAAGTTGTCAAAGTTGATTAAGGTGCTGAATCATTATTTAATGTGTGGCCTGATCAGTGAATTAATAGTGCTTTGTTTTACACTGAGAGTGATTGATTGTTATCATGTAAATAAGTAAACATTTGTACTCAGTGTGATCTGAGATCACTTGTCTCATCGTGGTATTCTGTGTATGAATAGGGATCGTTTGATCGCTATCCTTCACACTCACACAGTGTAAAACAATGCACTATTAATATCTTTTCCCTTTTATGGCCCTTTTATTGTTTTTTAATATTTCATAGTGTGACTGCACTCTACACATTCTGTGTATATTTTTTATTTAACTTGTATAAAATTATACAAATTTATAAATTTGTATAATTTTATATTTCATCCCAAATCTTTTAATTTGACATTTTTTTTACTTTCTTTCTTACTATTCTATCCTATTGATACGGACACTCGTATAAGTATTTCACTGCATATACCGTGTACGGTTGTGTCCGTGACAAATAAAATTTTAGTTAGATTTTTTTTTTATTACTCATGCACATCATCCTACCTCACCTATACCACATCCCCTGTCTTCCTCATTTCTAAGTCTTCTTGGTTCTCGTTTCGCTTTTGAATATGCCAGTGCCTGAATTTCCATGTGTCGTGACTTTTGACTTGTTTTCCCTGTTTGTCCCAGTAACACAGCTCAGCCTTGTATCAACACGGGCAAGATGGAGGTTCCCTCCTATCACTCTAAGCTTTTATGCGAGCTGAACGAACAGCGAAAGAGGGACTTCTTCTGCGACTGCAGCATCATCGTGGAGGGTCGCATGTTTAAGGCACACAGAAACATCCTCTTTGCAAGCAGCGGCTATTTCCGAGCTCTGCTGGTGCATTACCTGCAGGATAGCGGCCACAGGCATAGCACGGCTTCCCTGGACATTGTCACAGCAGACGCTTTCTCGGTCATTCTGGACTTTCTGTACTCCGGTCGTTTAGACCTGCGCACCGACAATGTCATTGAGATAATGTCCGCTGCCAGCTACCTGCAGATGACGGATGTTGTGAACTTTTGCAAAGGCTATATCAAATCATCGTTGGAGATCTGTAACAGGGAGAAGGAGAGCCAGCGAGAAAAGGGCAAAGAGGGAGAAGGACCTGCTGACAGTGGCACGCCTGCTCCAGTCTCCAGCGTTCCTGCAGCATCCACTTCCCAGACGGACAGGGGAAGCCCGCAGAGTATGGAGATGCCCAATTCGATGGAGGCGTCCTCTGATATTCTTTCCACACCAGCTGCTACCAGCAGCAAAGACTCCGAGAGTGAGAACTCGCAGGGAGGGTTCTCCAGCCAAGCTCCCGCCAACGCCGCCGTGAAGAGCAACGCGACACAAGATGCAGCCAACCCTTCATCTTCAGGGATGCTCATTGTGCCTGTGCACACCAAGATAAAATTTGACCCTGATGAGGAAGGTGAGTGTTCGCTTGAAGCTAAGGACATGGACCTGTATGAAAACCCAAGCAATGGGGAAGAACAAACTCTCGYCTCAAGTCCTGCACCCAGCAGTGAGCCGACATCACTGCCCCCTTACCCCAACTATCACATGAAACAGTATGTAGATGTGCTACTGCGTGGAGGATCTAGTTCTCACCGCGAGGAGCTCGTTCCTCATTTCAGTCACGGTTTGGGAAGCAGTAATATGATTGGTCGAGTAGATGAAGGAATAGGTCATGGAGGCTCCTGCAGTATGGAGATACAGAGTGACTGGTATGTGGAAGATGCAGGTGAGAAATCGGATTTTGCTCTTCTTGTTAAAATTCTTTTGGGATTCGCCTCTTTGTTTCACACAAAGGTTTACTTGTAAAATGACAGTTTTCTACACAGGGAGGCTGCATAGATGTCCGTTCTGCCCCTACACAACCAAACAGAAGGGCATCCTGAAGAGGCATATCCGTTGTCACACAGGAGAAAGACCGTACCCATGTGAGATCTGCGGAAAGCGTTTCACCCGACAGGAGCATCTACGCACACACGCTGTGACTGTAAGTTCATCAGCTCAAAGGTTATCTGGTATATCCGGCGTCAGCAGGATTCCCGCAAACTGAAAACAATTTACTGCTGTTTTCTAAAATAAACATATTCCGTAGCCTGTTTTTGGACTGTGAGCTGCTTGTTGTTGTTGGCGTTTGTTTTTCGAACCCCAGCGTATGCCACCAGGGATTTAATGCTCCCAGAAGAGCCACGCTTGCTAAAAAGATCTAAGGGGAGTGTAGAGTAAACCTGTGGTGACATAGAGTCACCAAAATATGCAAGCCAGAATTAAGGTGGTGCCAGCAGGCAAGGCCACCCAGTAACCCGGGTCAGCTCAACCCAGATTGGTGACCTGGAGCCATCTAGTGGGCTCGCTGCTTACAGAATGAAGGGTGGGGGAGTCAGGTGATGTGCTCATCAGGCAGCACGCATGTGATAGACTGTACCATTGCAATAGAAACTGACTTTTGGAACGTCGACCTCACCAAAGAAAAGCATAGTAAAAATGATGCAATAAAAACATACAGTATATGTTGTATAAAAATCGATCTATTCTGTAGTGAAATCACCATGCATTATGTTAAAACAAGGCTACATGCTTATTTTTAATAATATAAAATTATATTATAATTATTAAAAATCCCTCTTGGGGTAAATTTAGTTCATGCATTGTAAGTATATATACTAGGATGAGTCAAAAATTATCCGCACTCTGCCTGAAGAATTTATTTTAATGAACTTTTAGAAAAGATAAATCTGTCTTTTGTTTTTTTGTTTTTTACGTAACCTCCTTGCTTTCCATACACTTTGTCCATCCGTCATCAAGCTTTCGTTTTCCCTCATTAAAACGTGTTTTAGGCTGAGCTGCGAGCAACAAATGCACAAATCAAGATCAGGAATATAGAGAGGATGCTTTAACATATCAAAAAGAACAAGATCACAACAACCTTGGACAGCCATCCTCTGTGTTTAATCTAAAGTTTAGCCTTCAGCTCTTCAGTAAGCATCTCAATGTTACGAGCACTTGTTTGTTGAACCTTTTTCCTGATAACGTTTCAGTACTGGCCCCTGAGAATCCCAGAAAAGTGTAAGCATCGATTTTACGGCTGATTGTTGACTTGTGAATTTTTTCTTGGTCGGTGATTGAGGATATTTCCATTCCATACTCTGCTGTTTACTCTCAGGCTCGTAGTGATGAATCCATGTCTAGTCACCAGTAATGATTCTCTTTACGAGACTTTCACCTTCTTTTAAGTATTGGCCCAAATGTAGTTTCCAGCTATCCAAACACTTTCTCCATACTGAGCACAAATCCTTCAATATAACTGCACCAGGTATACACACAGACTACAAAAAACTTGTCATCGCACACTTGTGCAGATAACAAGTGTGGAATCCATATTTGCTCGCAACACAGTTACAAATGAACTGATGTAACTTGTGACATGTAACAGGGGAACATTGGCCCTAAATGTAAAATGCTGATAAGACAGTGCAGCCAACTGAAGTTTTACTGTAACAGGAGTGGAAATGATTGACTCACTCACTCTTTCTCGTTATATATGAGGGAGCATATGTGTGCATGTTAAAAATTTGCTGAGCTAGGGTGTGTAATCTGCACAAATAACGTATGTATAAAGAATGTATTGCTTTATGTGTCTATCTGCGTATGGATCATGTTTTCTTAGTGCTGATTATGTCATTCTGAACTACAGTATGTAACCAGTCATAAGTTCTTTGGTTTTTACATGATGTCTGACGCATGAATGTGTAAATATTTACTCTGCCCAGTTGTCTTGAGGCATTTTGAGGTAAGGTAAAATAGAAACCGGGTTCTCTGTAAATACTCATCTATGGACTTGTAATTATTAATTGAGCACAACATTCACTGTCCCGTGATTCACAGGAGTTAAATTCCATCACAAGATACAAAATGTTCTTGTTCTCAGCTAGAACACCCCTATGCACACTTGATTACTAATCTTGTATATATATCTGGCTTTGTTTCGACAGGTCCATCGCGCAACCTGGCCCATTGTGTGTAAGGGCTGCAGGCGTGTCTTCTCTGGAGCTGTGTCTCAGGGTCTGAAGCGCTTTGGTCTCTGTGATAATTGTACTTGTGTCACTACAACTAACGAGGACTCTCCTTCCATGAACCTGAGCAGCCAGTCTGTGAACGTGGAACAGGGCACCTCTGACTCGGATTGGCCTATCTTCATGGTGGACGGGGATGAGGAGCCCAGTGCTGGCGCTGGGGAAGTGGACGATAAGAAGGAACTCCAGAGGCAGCTAGCAGAGGGGGGAGGTCTCCTGTAGGCATCAAGAAACATACTTGTTGAGTACTGACAGAGCTATTAAGGCTTACTGTTCTGGGAAACATAATCTTGTTTGGCCTGATGGCAATTAGTAAGAGTACTTAACGTACGTTAATCATGTTTACGGGTATGCATTCTTTAAGAACTAGATTTTCCACAGCTCGCGTAGAATGCATTGACTTAATTTCCTTAAGAATGGTTAATACATTTTAATAATTATAAGAAGACAACTTTGCTTTTAAGGAAGAGCGACGAGTATTTAAACTCTTCAATAAAGTGACGTCTTAAAACTGCACATGTATAGTGAGGGTCAGGATGGAATAGTTTGAGCAGGGTCAAGTATAAAAGAATTAACAAACACAAGAGTCTTGAGAGAATCTTAAATATTATAACACTAAACAAGTTACCACGGTGCTCCAGTTATTTCTGCAGATTATCGTCTAGACTGTCTAGACATTTATGCAGATCAGGGGTCCTTTAAAGCATAGCTAGAGGGTCATAACTTAGTTTGTAATTTAAAAAAAAATTTTTTTTTAGAGTGGTGTTTACCTCACCATCATCAGACTTATTGTGCCTGTAAGCAATGCTGAATTGAAGGCTACTGTACACAATTAAACAATAGGCCAGATTCTTTTTTTTTAAAGACCATTTAAAGGTATCCTTGCCTGTAAAATGTTATGAGACCTCCCTCATATACAACAAACAGTAAATGTGATATTTGGAAATTTGAACTAAATCGCAAAAGTCGACTGTTTATTGCATTTCTGATTTAAGTGGTTTATCTCCGTTATAGAATTGAAACAATCATGAGTTTTGTCAATTTTTTCAATCAGTTATTTATGCTAATTATTTACACAATTTAAGTAGAAAATGTTGCACTTTATTATTTTAACTAACCAGAAAACATACGTCATGTTGCTTTAAAACCTTCTTTAAAATATATACTTTTTTTCTAATCAACATAAGACAAATTCATAGTAATAACAATATAATATATCTTCATTTTTATAAATACAGTTAAACAAATTTAACAAGCCACCAGCATATGTAATCATGGCTGTCGCAGAGATGCCCTACTTTTCTAGTGATGTTTGATATTGCGCATGTAGCTGAATGAAATAGACGTGTTTAAGAGGTAGACTGGAAAATGGTCAATTACAGTATAATTGATTGTGCAGCCCTATTCTACTGAATGTTTCTACAATGTAAATTGTGCTACTTTTAAGACTGTTTAATATATTAAGACTTTTGTGGAGCATTTACAACAGAATATGAACATTTCTGTAAATATGAGACCTGTAGCTTCAATCATAAAACCCATGAAGAGAACTGTTATTTTTGGGTCAGTGCAGGCATAGCGAAGAAATGATGTATGACCAAAGTGCAACTTTTTTTTTTTAAATAACTTTAATTTTTATTTATGTTTATATATAACGTTTGCTGTATGCTCACATGTGAATATGAAAGGTTGCACCTTACAAAAAAATAACATGCATTCAAAATAAATGCTGACCTGTATTACTGAGATTTATGGTCTACTGTCCTTCCTGGGGTGTGTTTTATCACTGCAGATGTTTGCTTGTGTTCTAGCAATCCTGAAGAAGAGGAAAACAGAGGAAATCTGGTACTTCTAAAAAATAAAAACGGAAGCGTTGAAACGCTTGGTGAATTTCCTTTGTAAAAAAAAATCAACAGCAGAAATCATAGTTATGTTTATCAGTGAAAGTAAGAGCTTTTTATCTATACAATTTGATGAAAACTGACAGGATTGGGAGGCCTTAAGAAAACCATTTATTAGTGAGAAGTATAAAAATTGCACTTTCGAGTGATGGAATATTCAGAGTATTTCTGGACAGAAATAAATTTTATGAAACTGAATGAGATTATTGAAACTGTGCTGTAGTCAAAGGCAACGAAATATTAGTGCGACCCTTTTTTTTATCATCAGGAAATTCAAATTATATCGCTTCTAGTTGATCATGTAACTTGTAAAATTGTATTATTATTTTATTGAGATACAAATTTATGATACTTGAAAAAATAATCTTCTTAAATAGTTTACCGCAATAAAAATAAATTATAACCATTTTAATACAAGTCAAACTGGGACTTGTGATGAAATTTCTTCTGGCATAAACAGATAACTTCAAGCATAGTATGGTGATGAAACCTTTCAAAGACCTCAAACTGCTCTTTGCAATGCTTATACGTTACAGAAACTCAGCTGGGAGTTATTACCACATCCACTGTATAGTCCTGGCCTTGTTCTAAGCCAGTTGCATATGTTTGAGCCAATGATGGAGTTCCTGGGAGGATCATGGCTCTGGCCTCCAGAAAGCAGGTGACTTCAGTAATGCTGTTTTTGTACTGGATATCTGATACAAAATTGGAATTTCTCTTCCATTTTTGAAGAGTATATTTCAACAAAGATGCTATGTTAAACAAATGTGTAGATGCACATGCAATTAGAGTATTATTTAATAAATTATTGTTACAATCAATTATGTTTCTTTATAAAACATTGTGGGCATTTCAACAGTGCGGAAGTTAAAGCTTCCAGAACTTTACAGCTCCAGGTACTGAGTTAAAGGCTGTATGGATATTTGGTGTGTTTATGCAGGTTTCATCCAGGATCGGATCATTATTTCCACTCCCATGTTCCAAAACCATGCAAGTAGATGAACTAGTTAAACTGGCTAAACTGACACGTGTGCATGTGTGTCTAGGGTGACTTGGACCGGTGTCTTTGTGTTTGTTTTTGATGGCAGAATCCATGACAGTGGATCACTAAACCTCCATGTTGTCTGTGTTGTTTAAATTATGTCACAGAGGTAGAAATTGCAATACACAATTTTCTATCTTAGAAATGTTTTTGTTTTATTATAACCATTGAAATTAAATGAGCCAGTTTGGAACTAGTGTTCTGTTAGTGGATACAGGAATAAAGCTATTTCATGGTTAAATAGTCAAGATAGTATTGTACACACTGGAATAATGATTCTGACAATGGAATATTTTATGATAATAATAATAATAATAATAATAATAATAAGTCTCTTTTATGGCGGCACACTGCCAGGGTCGAGGGTTCAATTCCTTCCTCAGGTCAGTGTGCATGTTCTCCATGTGCTTGGTGGATTTCCTCTGGGTTCTCTGGCTTCATCCCACTGTCAATAGACAGCAGATTAGGCTAATTGGCCTTCTGCCCGTAGTGTGTGTGCCCTGTGATGGATTGGCACCCTGCCTGGGGTGTATCCCAACTTGTGCCCAAAGTCCTCTGAGATAGGCTCCAGGACCATGCGACCCTGGGCGAAATAAGCGGTATGAAAGATGAATGAATTAAATAAATCTGTCCTGAGGAGGGCAGTAGATTTGTATTTTGTTGTCAAGGGGTCCCTTCGTGCAATTTTAAATTTGATGTCTTTGCAATGTTTTCAGTAAAATATACAGAGTCAGCCAAAAAAAAAAAAAAAACTTCAGGAAAAAAAAAAAAAAAAAAAATTATACACATTTCAGGAAAAGAAAAATACTATAATGTATATTATATTAATACAACATGAATAATATCATATTATTTATTATCATAATCTTATCATATATATCAATATATACTGTATAGCAATTTAGTATTAAAATATGTATAAAATAAGTTTTTCTTTTCCAGAAGTGTATATACATTTTTTTTTTTTTTTTTGGCTGACTCTGTATAATAATTATTTCAATATATTTAAAACAGATATCCAGGCATCATCTTCACAGGTCACTTAAATATCAAATATAATTTACAGTCAGTGTAAAAGTTATTTTGTGTGGGGGGGGGGGAACTAGTCCTGCCTGCTCAATGCCTGAATATACTATATGCGAAAACGCAGCGCAGTAACGACGTACCAAAGGCTTGTAGTAAATCAGGTGATCAACCCGGAAAGGCAGTCATATGACCGACACAAGCTCAACGGCAATGCAAAACTTGGCAAGCCTATATTATATAAACGTCTAAGGAGGGGACGGTTAACACCTGCGACTGTAGCTTTTGTCCGGTGCAGTAAACCTGTGCGCTGTACACTCCTCTTTACCGTGCCGGGTTAAATGATGTATTTGTCGCTGTTGTTATGCGCCGTGTTCGGCGTGCTGGTCACCGGAGAACGCTACAAGCCCGAGTGGAAAAGCCTGGACGCCAGACCTCTGCCTAAATGGTACGATCAGGCCAAGTTCGGGCTGTTCGTCCATTGGGGTGTGTTTTCGGTGCCGGCTTTCGGCAGTGAGTGGTTCTGGTGGTACTGGCAGGGTGCTCTGGATCCCTCGTACATCGCCTACATGCTGAAGAACTACCCTCCGGGCTTCACCTACGCAGAGTTCGCGCCGCAGTTTGACGCGAAGTTCTTCGACCCTGATTTCTGGGCAGAAGTGTTCGAGGCTTCCGGGGCCAAGTGAGTAATCGAGTAATAAAGAGCAATCATTTTATCCCTGTTTTTCATAAATGGGTTCAAGGAAAAAAAAAGATACAAAACTCCGCTAACTGTGGTGTCTTCTATCCTTACCAGTGGCGGCTGGTGCAAAAAAAAAATTTTTKGGGGGGGGGCGCAAACAAAATTTAAATTAAACTTTTAATACTTGCCTGTAAATAGGCATTTATCCGGTGATTAAGCATCATTACTACTAGCATAAAATAAAGGCACGAATCACATCGCATCCAGTCAGCAGCTCCGCTTACTGTAAGAAGTGCTGGAAGACTCGTTGAGAATGGTCCAATCACATGAGCCCAAATATTTAAAAACAATATTGATTCGCTAAGAACAAAAGTGGGAGGGTTCAGGGCGCACAGTGCTGCGCCCAAAGGATGATTTGACAAAATCCAATCAGAGCTTAGTCTCAAATCACATGCTTTTCCAAAACGTACGTGCCTACATAGACACTTGTTTGTCCGGTGTTCTAACAGTTTTTCCTACTTGTCAGAATTTCCTACCGGTAAAAAAAAAAAGAAAGAGAGAGATAGTTATACCAGTGTCTCCAACTTTATCCAACTGGACATAAGACTGCAAAAAAAAAAAAAAAATGCAATACTCAGTTTTAACATGGGCAGCAGATTCTGACACATGACGGTACTTTATCAGAATGTAATTCCTATAGTTTTAACATGAGTACAAACGGTGAAAAAAGAATCACTCCAACCCTTCAATTCACAGGTCAAGTGTAAAATATACGCATGTGAATCAAATCAAATGTCAATTAAAAGCACAAAACTATGAAATACCTCAGTAAATTCGCACATAAGCGCTACGTATTTTTTGCCTGGGTAGGAAATAAAAATGAGTAGGATGAATTGATGGAACACCGGCCGCCACAGATCCTTACACTTCCTGATTCACTGCAGATAAATCAATACTTTTATTTTTGGAACCTTTTCATCTAATTAAATATTATCCAACCAATTAATTCCATTCTTATAATGTATGATGTATATTATTGTAATAGTGTATACATTATGTGTTTAAAATGTGTGTATGTATAATAAATTCCATTCTAATAGTAAAAGTGTGTGTATAGTATATACAGTATACTGTGTGTGTGTGTGTATACAGACTGTTCTATATATTATAATATATAAATTATGTTTATAAAATGTGTGTGTATATATAAATAAAAATATATATTTTTTAACTGTTTAATTACTACTTTTCATTTACTTATATTTTTCTTCTGACTTGCTTGCTTTGGCGATATCAATGAAAATATTTGACTTGGCAATAAAGCACCTGTGAATCTTGAGAGAGAGGTGTGTGTGTGCATGCGCACACACTTGCCACTAAATCAAATATTCTGCTATACTCAGCTCAGCATTGATTGCCACCTTCCTCTATTTAAATCAGGGGAAAGGCCTAAAAGAATGACACAAGTGGCCACACCCCAACAACACAACACTTTTACATGTCATCTAGTATGCAGGCAGTTGTAACACTTCATGTCTTGTTACACAAGTAAATTTGTAGATGTGCTTAAGTGTTAGGAACTATAAAGTATTGATGTTGAGCATGTTTATTTTTCCACCGTATTTGGCAATTTTTGTTTGTTTCTGAACTTGTGTTATTTCATACAGATATGTTGTTTTCACTACAAAACACCATGAAGGTTTCACTAACTGGGGATCGCCGACATCATGGAACTGGAACTCCGTTGATAATGGACCTCACAGGGACCTTGTCGGGGAGCTGGGGACTGCCATTCGCAAAAGGTTCTTACACCCTCGTGTCTTAATTCTTTGCTGTGTGTTTTAATAGAAATGGATGCCATAGTGCTGTTGAATTTTCATAAAGCTCAAAAATAGTCACAACTGCAAACTTTATATTAACGTGAAACTTTAATTATTATTTCTGTTTTAGCATCTTAATCATTTAAATTTTAAGTCAACATTTTCTCTCACAGAAAGCTTTTCAGGACAGATTGTACACATCTTGATTACTTTAACAATCTTAATTTTTTTTTATTTTGTCTTACAAAAATGAAGGCTGTTTAGGCACCGAAACAGCAAGGGCTGTTTAGGTGCCGTAAAATGAAAGTGTTAGGACGAATGAATTTGTTTTGAAGATGAAACGTACTATTTATCTCAAAACAGACAAAAACAAGAGATACTGTTCTTAAATAAACAAATGTTAGTGTGGGAAAATCCCCCAGAGGTAATAATACACTTCAGTGCATACTGTTATTGGAATATTTTAAACTTTACTGTTGTAACAATCAGTCTGCACATCACTCCACCTCATAATTGGTAAGTTTCTTATATTTCTAAGTTGTCAGCTATGTTTATGTTCTTATATATACAGTATATTAACATACTGACATGTTCTAGAAAAAGAGGCAATGACGGGATGGTGTGAAGTTGTTTTCCCCTATAACAGCATGTCCTGAAGTGCTTGATTCCTGTTATAATTACAGCATTTTATCACCGATTACTGTTTTGTAATTATCAGTTCTTGCATATGACATTGTTGTGACAAGTTTATGAATACTTTCTGTAGGTCTCTGCACTATGGACTGTACCACTCCCTGTATGAATGGTTCAATCCTGTATATTTAAAAGACAAGCAGTCAGGCTTTAAGACCCAGGATTTTGTATATAGTAAAGCCTTGCCAGAGCTCTTTGACCTTGTCAAGAGGTAAGCTGAAGCAGTCACACACACACACACACACACACACACACACACACACACACACACCTGTCACATGTTTTTATATATACCCTCTCACATGTTTTATGAGAAGAGAACCGGTTATTTTTTGTTTTCCAGGCTATTCTTCACATATGCTGGTTATTTGCTAAGTCATTTCATTTTAGCATTTACCTTGTCCCAGGCAGTGATAATTAACTGATAACACCGCTTGCATTTTCAGATACAAGCCAGAGCTGATCTGGTCAGACGGGGATTGGGAAGCCTCTGACACTTACTGGAACTCCACCGAATTTTTAGCCTGGCTTTATAATGACAGTCCAGTGAAGGTGAGAATTGCAGGCTGTGTAGCGTATGCTGTAATGTGCACACAATAATCTGTGTAACTGCTGATTATTTAAATTGGATCGTTATGTTGTAATTTTGTTTCTGCAGGATGTAATTGTGGTGAATGACAGATGGGGGAATGGGACATATTGTAAACATGGCGGTTACTACAACTGTGCTGATAAGTTCACTCCATCCACGATGCCCAATCACAAATGGGAGAAATGTAATTCAATAGACACCTTATCCTGGGGTTATCGCAGGAACATGAGACTCGTTGATTTGATGGATTTGCCCACAATTATAAAGGTGAAATATGTTGTCATCTATTAATATGTGTACTAAATGTAAAAATAAATGGATTAAGGAAGTATTTTTTCTTAATAGAGAAATGGTATATTGGTCTTATATGTATAATGTGCTTTGTACTGTAGTATTCTTGTTAAAATAAAACCTGTTTTTAGCTGTTGTAAGGAAACTGATACCAGGAACTAATGTCATGTGACAATATCCTATATAATGCAGTGATCATTACAAAAGTGTAATCATTGCTAAAATGCTGTGGTATAAGACGAAGCACGTCAGCACAAAAAATCAGTGGAAAAAATCTACTTCATGGTCTGGCCACATCACACCAGCTTGTCTCTTTTCCAATAATTCCTTCCAATGTTCCTTGAGCCTGTTATTCCTTATCAAAGGCTGTGTGGTGGTATGATTTCTCATGCCACTGTTCTCCAACTACAGGATCTCGTCTTCACTGTGGCCTACGGAGGAAACTACCTGCTGAACATCGGACCTACGTCAGACGGCATGATCCCAGCTGTGTTTGAGGAGCGTCTCCGAAGTATTGGCGCATGGTTGAAGGTTAATGGTGAGGCCATCTATGCCACTACTCCCTGGAGGGTTCAGGCTGAGAATGCCACTGTTCCAGTCTGGTGAGTTTGTCTTTTGTTTTTTTTTTTCCCTTGTTTTTTTAACTTCCTTATATTTTTTTCAGACACTGAAAAACACTGTTTGTTTTTTTTTGTTTTGTTTTTAAGTGCCAGACACAATATATGCATTATTAATGTTTCACAACCTCTCTAAGGCCTTTTCATTCAAACAACAGATCACCGTTGGTAAACCGTCATTGTTTCGGCTGCACATAATTCACCCTGTGCACAATTCTATGCTGTGGTAGGACTA
This sequence comes from Clarias batrachus, assembly GCA_003987875.1. Lineage (NCBI taxonomy): Eukaryota > Metazoa > Chordata > Actinopteri > Siluriformes > Clariidae > Clarias > Clarias batrachus. Next base: position 534,800 of record QMIH01000236.1, read on the forward strand.
TGCTGTTGTGTACTTTAGAATAAGATCTTTAAATATATGGTCATTTTTTGCATTGGGTTGCATTGTGTTTTACTCCAAACTACTCATCGTATTATTGCACCGTACAACTGAACTGAAGGTTAATCACAGCTACACTGCTACACATCAGTGGTTCTATACCTGCTGCTTTGCACTGTTTGCACCATTGATTACACTGATCATTAATCTTCCCTGCGGTTTATACTCTAGTACTGCATTGACAGAGTTACTCAAACCTTTGTATATAAAGCTGCAGCCATTTTACACTTTCGTGCAGGATATAGTGACTATAAGTTAATTACAGTATATTGCAAATACATAATCATGAAAACTAAAATAACGTCCTCATGGTGCACACTGTCCCCAGAACTTGACTTCAGTATTCTAATCTCTTTTTGATTGGATTTAAAATAGACTAGTGTTATCTTTAAATATTCACATTAACAAACTAACTTTTTTTTTTTTTTTTTGTCTTTGGTACATGCGCAACACAGTACACGTGATGCCTGGTAATTGTGATTTGAGTAGAGATGTTACCCTTTAGCCCACATACCATTAAATCTATGCTAAGGGTTATGAGTGTTTTTCAGACTCAGTTTGGCTGCAGGTCCCATTGAGTGACCCATATAAATATTTATGTTTAATTTTATACAGAATGTTTGTTAATTGTTTCGTTGTTTTGGACAGGAATCATCATCGGTCAGTGTCTGCTTCTCATTTCCTCCAGGAATTCTTCTTCTTCTTCTTCTTCTTCTTCTTCTTCTTATTATTATTATTATTATTATTATTATTATTATTATTAATACTCTAGTTGTGAATTTTTCACACTGTTCATCGTGGTAGTTGGATATACTTACAGAAAAATAGACGTGTTAGGGAAGAGTAAACCGAAAATAGAGGTTTTGGTACAAAGGTAGTGTTCTTTATGCTAAATCACACATTAAAGGAAGATCATATGTCATTAAAAGTCATCTACTGGTATGTATTAATTAGATACATTAATAATGACTGAGTACTCCTGTACTTCTGAAGCCATCCCTCACTTCAGTTTATTATTTTGGAGATATTTTTCTGTAGGAAACATCTGACTGTGAAATAACTCACCATTTGACACTGTGATATATCAAGACCGAATAGATTAGAAACTGATTATAATGTGACATTGACTTGTTTAATATAATGAATCATCTTATTATATTATTATTAACAATCACAAGGCAAGCGGACAATTTATCAGCCAGTTTAATGATATTTTAAAGAATGCAAGATTATACAGCTTAGAGTAAAGTCAGTTATGTAATGTTAAAGTTATGAGTAAAAAAAATAAATGAAATTTATAAATAAAAGTTATTTATGTTAAATATGACCTATGACTGAACAACAGATGTCATTTTAATTGCTTAATGAAATCAGAAATGATTGCCCCATGTCATTAACGGGCTTAAGAGGAATAAGCGGAAACCCAAAGAGGTTGTGGGTTACAGTAACTCCACAAGGTTTATCGGTTAAATTTTGCATCCATCCAATCTTCAGTATCCCAAAAGATGACACAGTCATAAAACTGTCAAATAAGGTGTGTTTTGCCTGTGACTGTAGGATAAAAGGCGTAGTATTACTTTAGGGTAACTGTGTTTTTGTTCACAGGTACACTTCCAAAGGCAAAACTGTGTATGCAATCTTTCTCACCAAACCGATGCAGTACTCATTCGAGCTCATCTCTCCTGTAACCTCTGACAAAACCGTGGTACGTATTACCTTCACAAGCCTTCACAAGTTGTTTTTTCATTTTTAATAATATTATATAATAAGGCTACATGATGATGGATAATATGATTTTAAAAAATAAGAGGGATGATCGATTTGGTCATCAAAACACTCACAATATGATTTCTGCCCAGTACAAATTACAATTCATTTACATATATTTACAAGTACCTCATCTAAAGCAAGGTATGAGGGGCGTTCAAGTTAAACTGAGAATTTAGATTGTGTAGAATAACAGAACACCGTTATGAGAGTAAAAACTACTTTTAGTTCTCTATATAATCTCCTGCTTCACTAACGTACTTATCCCAGTGTTTCACTAGTGCTTGGATACCATCAATATAGAAAGTTTTCTCAGGACGTTGAATCCATAATCAGACTGCCTACTTCACACTTCTAGTTCTACTCGATTTTATGCCTTCATTTACAGGAAATTTCATCACGACTCCCAGTTTGACTTGTCAAACACTAGTCAAACTGGCTGAGCAACTGGGCCTGAAGGTGTAAGCATTTAAAAACAAAATGAAGGGGAGCAGTTGCAAGTCAAATATCCTGTAGGAATTTGCAGGTTCTCATTATCATACTAGACTTTAGTTGTACATTGGCATGTTAGGCTTTCACACACAATGTCAAGATAGCATTTTTACACACCATTCCATATGTGTTCCATATTTGGAGTCATTGATGGTCAATATGTTGAATATTTATTTATAATATTTATTTCATTGCACAAGGATGTTGTAGGTTACATGCATGCATATTAAACACACTGCATTACGGCATAATGCAAAATAATGAGGTTTAAAACCCGTCTAAAATCAGGACACTTATCCACATCACTGGTAGACGGAAATCAACCTCTGAATTGGCTCAGTTATTCTGTAGCGTGGTATCCTCATTGATGTTGCGATTAATTGGTTCATTAAGAAGCCTGGAAAACATAATGAATGTTTTCGTTATACTCATTAGTATAGCATTAAATTACACAGAAAAATGCATTCCAAAACATTCAGAAGTCTTTTTTGTTTAGGTGACACTGTTGGGAAGCTCTGATCCTTTAAAATGGGCTCCTCTGCATTCATCTGGTCTGATCCTGCTGCTGCCTGATCTGCCATACAATGCCGCCGGGGCGTGGGCAATCAAGCTGGATGGAGTAGCCTAAGAGTCATATGAGAGGAGTTTCTACATGATTTTACACAAGGATGTCTTAATGGAGAATCTTGCCTTGTTTTGCCTTAACTTTTTTTATTGATCACAAAAAAAATGATTTTTTTATACATATATAAAATTTTATTGATGCACTGTATACAAATCACAGATCATGAAATTTGCTGAATAAAATATTTTTGTTTATTTATGAAGCTGACTGCATTTTATATACCTGTATGTATGGAAGGGTTGATCACCTTAATATAATTACGTATGCTTCCTCCCCAGTATATTAAAAAAATCATCACATTGTCTGTCTGAATGATCTCAAGTGTCAAAACAGAAATATATATAATAAGGCATTATAAAATAGCATGAAAATGTAAATGTTTACACAATGCCTATTTATATAAAAATGCCTATTTGAAAGATAAGCTGGGGAGATTTGATACGAAGATGCTCTCATCATCATTCCTTTTTTGTTCATCCAGTTCTATTTCATTTCCTTCTTTTCCCATCCCCCAGTTCCCCAGGGGGCGGTCTGAAAGGCTAGCTAGAGTTCTGCTTCTGCTTGTGTGCCATTGCGCATACTGCAGTGCTGAACCGCAGTGTGTTGGAGTGTGTGTGTGTTTGTACACGAATGTGTGTTGATGTGCGTCTCAGCTGGCCAGACGGAAAATGCGCCTGCCTTGGCTGCTGCTACTCCACACTGTAAGAGGAGAGAACAGAGAGCAGATCAGGGACAACACAGGGAGAGAGGAAACAGGAGGGAGAGCATGGCCCTCGCCAAATAAAGCCATGGGGGCCTGGGGTGGGATGGCCCTTGCCACACTATAAATACGCTGGGCTTCTGCCGATTCGGGTTTGGTGCCTGGAGCTGTGTAGCAGCAAGTGCACCGGCCCAGCTCAGGAGAATCTCATCCACAGTCAGGCCTTCAGCCATGCCCAGAGTGGACGCCGACCTCAAGCTGGACTTTAAAGATGTCCTGGTGAGACCAAAGAGGAGCAGCCTAAAGAGCAGGTCTGAGGTAAGATTGGCTTTGTGAGAGGTACATCTGTCAAAGTGTAACTTAAGGCTTGGGAGAATGGGAGAGCTGACCTTGCTGAGGGTGACACCAAATTAGCAAGCCTTTATTTAGGCCCATATTTAGTTTTATCGAAGGGGCTGCTTTTGATCAGGGCTGATGTGTAGCCAGATGATGTGTCTCTGTAGAGTGTTTTCATTTCCTTCAGATGGAAAGATGTGTTGTGATACAACGTGAATCCAGGCCAGATACGTACTCCCGAGGGAGAGGTGACTTACGGTGACAAGTGATCACACTAAGGTAGAGCAACATGAGCTGAGCTACGTGCTGAAATTGTTTAAAAATAGCCCTGTGTTCTCAATGCCTCTGTAAATAGATTCCACTCTGGTGCAGCTGCTCTTCAACGCTGTCTGCTTTAGGTGAATGTGCGAGAAACACCCACAATGCAGTGCGCCACAACAAGCCCTATATGAGTTCAACTGCCATTGCTTTTTCTATAAGTCTCCTGGCCAGGCAATGTCGATTTAAATAGCAATTATTTTCTAAATATATATATTTGCGTTTAATGTGTAATAAAACATGAAAGGAATCATTTTTGTTTTAGCCATCACATCAAATCCAATTTATTAAATGATCTTGGTGTGTCCATAAATTCCCAAATCTCCATTTGGAATCCTGCTGCTGTTTACGAGTATAAAAAGATTAGGTCTCGTAATGGACAAGAGAAAATATTGCAAAATACATCCAGATCCTGCCTCATAATCCAGGAGTCCAGTTCAGACATTGATCTTGTCCTCTAGAGAGGTGTTATGTTCCCTGCAGGATGATGTCACAGCCTGGTACATCATGTTATGGCTCTCCTGATTTTATTGTCAAATGGCAGACAGATAATTTATGGGGTTATTAATATGCGGGCACTGCAGTTAAGGCTTTTTATCTCTAAAGAACTGCAGAACTTCTAAACAGACCCATTTAAATGACCCAACAGACCCAACTTAAATGCTTGTTGTTGTTGATAACAATAATAATATCATAATAATAATAATCACTACTACTACTACTACTAATAATAATAATAATAAAAAAAAGTGTCACTACTCATTTCTAAATAATAATAATAATAATAATAATATTAATGATGATGAGATTAAATTATTAGTGACCTAACTAACAAGGCCTGGTCTTAGGCAGAGAATCTAACATAATTCTAACTATATAACAACTGAAGCACTGAAACCAATGTGATTGGGAAATGAATCATGACAACACAATGATCTATTCATTTTAATATTATATATTATTAAATATATTATTATATATTATTGTTAATTTATATATAATAATTATATATTAATTATTAATGATCTGCTATATTGTTTTTCTGCAGTGCATTTGTTTGTCACTAGAAAACTAACATATGTTCATATTGAACTATAGGATTTTAATAAAATGTTCAGCTCACTGAATGCCACACAACATTATTCTGCAGTTCATCTGATCACCATTTCGATTCACTTTTATGATTAGTGTTTAGTAGGCCTACATGGCATTCAATACATTTTCATTTTTCCATTTCACTGCCTTTTATTTATTGGAAATGTTTTTGTTAATTAAGACCATGAGAGCATGTAATTCAATATGAATTGTAATTCAACAAGATCATACAGTTTTGTAATGCACATATCACTGGCTAAGATCTATTATTTACACTGATACGATTAATTAGCTTATAATAGTTAGCTAATCAATTTGCCAGTTGCCGGCCCTTTAGCAGATCAAGCTCCTTTGTTGGCTATAAATGAACACTAAATGGTGGTCCAATTATATGGTCAAATTGTGCAATACTGCTCATTAATTTGATGCTTATCCGAGTGTAATATTATTACATTTACATTGTTATAAACAGAGAATCTGGGGAAGTAATGGAATATTGAAAGCATAACGTACTGCAAATTAGAAATAAGCAATTGTTCATATTTAACATTTAAATAAAAAAAATATGGCACATTTTTGAGGATGCATGTGAACCTTTTTAATAATTAGATTTTTATTACTCTGTGTGTGTGTGTGTGTGTGTGTGTGTGTGTGTGTGTGTGTGTGTGTGTGTGTGTTATGACAGGAAAATCAGGATGCATCAAGTTACAAGCCACATACAGTTCACTTACTTCAACCACTTGTATAAATGATTCACCACATATAGCGTTCAAATGCCCGGCATAATAGTCTGAGTCTTTCTAAAATTCACTTACGGAACATTCTGGAAAAGCATCAGGTTTTACATACAAATGTTTGTACAAGCAGGTTCATTTGAATGTAAAAATTCTTCTAAAATTATACATTAGAACTTACTGTATGCCTAATCTACATACTGTGCTGTGTATATATAGTATGTGAAATACATCCTGTGAAATACAGTATGAGAAAAAGATAACTCTTTAATAAGGGACAATGTAAGTTAACACTTAAAATACAAGAGGTGTTCAAGTGATTAATAAAAAGAAGAATGTTTGATTTGACAGATTGTTTGTTTTATTCCTGGGACCTTTTTTTTCCAAAACACCCACTGTACATTTTTTGCCCAAATCAAAAAACCCAAAACACCACCCACTTTTACCATTAAACTCACAAATATATTTACATATCTATTTACATTTACTTAATACAAAGCGATGTACGAGGTGCATTTAAGCCAGAACACAGTTATAAGAGTAAAAACTACTGTCTCTCTCTCTCTCTCTCTCTCTCTCTCTCATTATATATA
>QMIH01000236.1:555912-580556 GCA_003987875.1 Clarias batrachus
TATATATATATATCCCTTGGATACAGACAGCTAAGGCAGATACACAGACAAGAAACTCAGGATGTCCTCACACAGCCAAGGGCCACTGAGAGAAAGGGCCAATGAAATGACAACTTCTAGTATTTCAGCACAACACACACACACAAACTCACCCGTGCACACACGCATATACTGTATGCACACACAAAGTACGCTTTACCCAGTACATACTTCACCTACACTTTACATAAGTCTGCTTAGATGCATGCTCATTCAAACACACTTCTCATCCCTGAGTAAGCCTGAGGAAAAGTTTGTGATGTTTAACAAAACACACACGTCGCAAAAATCAAGCCAACCTGCAAAGCCACTCCTAGGCTAAAGACGGTCGAAATGGCTGAGAAAGATCTATGCCATAACTCATCGGTGCAAAGTGACAGAGAAGGGGGTTCAAATAATAAGAATGATGTGTAAACTATATAGCGACAGTACACGGTAACATGGTAACGATTACGAACATAATGCTACATCTATTCTGCATGACGTTTAAACTAAGTGATAATTTCGGGGTGTGGTCAATTTTTGATCTCGGGAAAGATTCGCAGGAAAGTGTGTCATCTTTCGACATTGTATTTGTTTCCGAAAGATTTCCTTCGTACGTACTGGAGACGGGCATGGTATCATTTTATTTACAAGTGCTCTTTACTGATTGTGTATCACAACCTACTAGGAATCAACAGCGATCCATCACTGCCAAGTCAAATACTAAACCATTATTATTTATCTTTTATCAGTAAATGATGTAATAAGCAGGGATCTTAAGAGTGCTTATGATGCAGTACGTATTACTTCTGAAAAGATGAGACTGCAGAAAAGATATGCTACATATTGCACATTTATCAGAAAGAAACTGTGGGGGGGGGAAGTCTAAGAGTCAAACTTGGTTATGGAGGATACAAGATGAATTGTTTCATTTCGGTTGTACCATTTCCATGCAGTACACTCCTGCGACGCCGATCCTTAACAGTGTTTTACGAAACAGTAGAGTTGGGATTCGTTAAATATGTACACACAGGTCACAAATGATGAAGCTTAATATATATATATATATACCAAACGTTCATAGAAAGTTTGCATGTGCACTTTACTTTGATCTAAATACGGACACGGACACGCACACAAATAACAATATATGGGTTTAAGCATCACTACAGAGCTTATAGGGAACCATGCAAACAAAGGGTATTTCAGATAAGAGAGGAAAAGCGAGGAATTAAGCTGTGCTGTTTAATACTTTGTGTGTTTCATGTGTCATACATTTCATGTTGAACATTAACAAATGCTGTATGAAAACCTTTTGGGATAGACAGGATTAAGATCATGGTGCTTAAAATGTGCATTAAGTATAAGTACTTTAAAAAAAAAAATTCTTTTTTAGATTACCCCTTATCTCCTTGAGCTCACCATTGCTATAAAATGAGTCATCTTCAAAAATGGGTTTTCTAAGCCATATAATATGTTTAGTCCTCCTTTAAACCCTAATCTACAGATTAGCCTGATTATTCATACAAGTAAGAAAACATCAACAATTATACCTTTAACTACGACAAGAACCATCGACCATGCATGTTTCAGGTGCTGTGCATCAGCKCACGGGAACGGGCCAAGAGAATTAAACGGGTAGATTTGAGCAAATGCACGTGTCGAACAACTTTTTGTCCCGAACTGGGTGTTTTATTTAAGCATTATCAAACCTGTGGGTAGGTTTACACACAAATCTGAACGAAAAAGAGACGTAAAAAAGTTTAAAGTGCTGATTAATTCTATTTGAATGTATGCACAAATTAGCATTTATGGATCAGTTATAGAGCACGCATTGCTGTAAGTACATATATGTATTTAAGTCATTCATGACGTTAGCATTCACTCTTAAAACACGCAGACATCTGGATGTTATGGGACACAGAAACAAATACTGATGGGGTTCTATGGCTCTAAGTGAAAGTAAAGAACAAAGAGAGAGAGAGAGAGAGAGAGAGAGAGAGAGAGGCAGGTGCACATAACGGCCAAGCCATAAAAAGGTAGCTGGCGATAAAAGCGGTGCGAGGAGTACTGGCTTTGCATGGGTACCTGAACACGCTCTGGAGGTCACTAGCACAAAAAGGATTGAGCTGGGTTAGAAAGACACATATATCACTGCATATGTTTCCGTTTCTCCCTGAAGAAGATACTGCGGGCTAGCTGTGCAATTCATGACAACTCACAGCCAGACTACTAGGCTGTTCAGTCGACTGACGACAGAGTTTCCTGTGGTAAATGTTAGGATTTCTATTTGGTTTGAATACTGAATCCAGACTCACGTTATTGCTATATGTTATTATTTGGAATGCTTCTGATGTATACCTGTAGCGAACCTATGAAACCAGAAAGAGGCATGCTGTTAAATGGAGCGCACTAAAGTGCTGAAAGAATCGAGGTTTGATGCGGGCAATGCCGAAACACACGAAGAAAAAAGGAAAGGAAAAGGAAAAAAAAAAAAGAAAAAAAAGCAACTCTGCATTTTGGCCCAAACATCATAATGTTATAAAAGTCATGTCTGGTTAAGTGACGCCGTTTCATTTCCGGTCTCAAAACACCCTGCCATTTACATGAACACATGGAAACACAGACACGCCTCACACACATACACAATCTTTAAAAGGGGTGTTAAAATGTTAAAAAAAAAAGAAAAAAAAAAAAGAAAAATGCACGGTTGTAATGTTGATCTGAGAAACCCTGTTTTATTATTTAAAAAATAAAGCATCTTTAAATATGGGGTGCGTTCACCCACCCACCACCATCCAACAGGTCATCTGATCACACATCCATCCCTTTAACTATTCATCCATCCATCCATCCATCCATCCATCCCACTCAAATACACCTGAACAAAGCCACCAATCAGAGAGTTCAACAAGTGTGCAGGCTTCAGGCGGTGACTCCTTTCTCTCCTCATTGTATGCAGGTTAAAGAGTGTGTCGGAACATCCACTTACAGGGTCTGAAAAGGGGCGGTTAAATAAGTGAAGGAGTGAAGGGAAGCCACGGAGAACCAGTAAGCCGAGCGAACTTGTCAAGTAACTGCTACATTTCAGTAAATTGAGCTTTCAGCCCTCGCAGATGGCTGAAAACCAAATCATAAATTTCATGTTACTACCTCTCCAGATGTGCAAACTGCAAGATTCTCTTTAAATTGAACTTTAAACAGAAACACTGGACAAATACCTAAATATATCTATTATATGCGATATGCATATACACTCCCAGTCAAAAGTTTGGACACGTCCTCTAACTCTCTGGTCTTTGCTGATTTCTACATTGTATAGCAATGCTGAAGATGTCCAAAAAATATGCAATATTCACATTCCTATCCATGACGACTGTAATCTGAAGTGCTGTTTGTTAATTGGTGATTTCTGAGAATGGGAACTCTAAATGAACTTCTCCGCCGCAGCAGAGGTAGGTTTTGGTCTTGCTTTCCTGGGAAGGTCTTCACGAGAGCATGTTTCATCATGGTCCTCGGTGGGTTTAACAATAATATTCCTGAAAGAACTATTCCAGAACAGCTGACCTTCATATATTAAAACAAGAGCTGACTTAATTACCTAATGCAATTTTTGTCTCCGCTATTGTTCTAGAATGTAGAAAAATAGATCCAATGTCTCCAAACTTTTGAGTGGGGTATATATATGCGTATATATATGCATATCATAAAACACTCATACAAATATATAACAGACACTCACACACATACTTGGTATGCACACATACCCACACACACTAACTACCTGCTTGCACTAAGGCAAGATACAGTATATGCATTTCTATACATGTTACTGTACAAAAAAGACATATAACACATTAATATAAGTGAAAAGTGAATGTGTGTTTGTGTGTGTGCACACTTATGCATACAAATACATACATGCATGCACTTCCACAAACATATCTAGAACACACCCTTGAACCCAAAAAATTTTTTTTCCCCCTGCATCCAGAGTCACTCACATGTACTTTCTCTCTCCTCATGGCATACTTTGGACAATCACATGACTTCTGAAACCCTTCTGAAACCACACACAATCATCTCAATATTAATCACTAAAATGGCAGTTGTTTCTCCAGCTTTACCTACGCTACGGTTAAAAGAGCGGCTGTTGCTGTCTAGGCCTTTAGCTCGCCGTGTACTGAGGAGGCTGAGCTATAGAGACCCGAACAGGAAAGTGCTTCCTGGAAATAAATGCTATCTCATGTATCTCTGCTGAATGTTCCACCTCATGTCACCTCTTGCGTTCATTCAATCTGTGAACTGACTTTTCTACAGAGCGCTACATTCCACCATCACTTACATACAACATACTGTACAGTACTGTGTTCATTTTGAGATGTATAATAATAATAATAATAATAATAATAATAATAGATTAAACTATCTGTCAGCTAGTGAGTGTGACAGGTGTTTTAAGTGCTTTGATAACCTGTCCCTCCCTTCTCAGGCAACTTTCTTTCACTTTCTCTGAAATAATAAGCTCTTATTATAATAAAAATAGCAAGCAAACATATTTTTGCTTATCATATAGCTCAAAAGTCAACCATCCTCAAATGTGTACATTAACAAAAACCCATTCGGTGTGTACATGACTGAAAGTGACCCCTGATTGCAATGATTACACATTCATTGCAAATAAAAAAGAAAAGAAAAAAAAAAGAAAAAAGAGACAGAAAAAAAAGAAGCAGAACTACAAAATAAACACAATAAAACAATTCAACAGGTGAATATATAAAGGCAAACTCCTCTATCTCCAGGTCTATTAGTATAATTGTTTGTTTTTTTCTCGTTCCTAAGGAGCAACTGGCACTGCTTGATGACATTTCTTGATCTCAGTCAGAATGTTCCTTATCATTTGGTTGCTCTATTTTTCCCTCAGAAAAAAATAACACAATCTACGGTATACCCCGGTACCCTCAATTTTATTTTTTGATGGACTTCAGATTGTCTGCCGTTTAATGTCTAAACATCTGATGAGACTGCTTGAGCAGGATGGCTGACATTAAGTGAACTCCTGCAGCCAGTGGAGGAGTGATTTCCGTCCTGCCTCCCTGAGCAATACCATCCATGCCCATCTCCTTTATAAGCTCCCACATGGATGGAGCTGGGACAAATGCACCATAAGCATCTAGTACTGTTTCAGTAGGGCTTCGTTTGAAGCCACCTTCAAATCAGCTTTGAAGAACCCTCATCAAAACATTCAGATTCAATGAATACGCAAATTCGAGATACCATAACCATCCTCATGGCCATCCGCTTCCAGTGGAAACCAAGTGCTGCATGGGCTTCATTTGCATATTAGAACAGATTGGCTCTTAGATTTTATGATGCAATCAAACACCTCAGGTTTACCCTTGTTTTTTTTTTTTTTTTTAAAGGCAGCGAAGCCACCAGTCTGTGCACTAAAACTTTAATTCATATTAAATTAAAATATCTTTAAAGTTTAGGGTGATATTAATTTCTCTTATATGTCAAAATAGTAACGTAAAGATGAAAAATATCAGATATTTTGTACCCCAGGGGGCTCAGAAGACCAACTAAAACCCACATTCCACAACTCCACTGTCCCTAAATTACCCAATTGAAATCAATTCCTCTAATTGTTTGTGTATATTCAATGCACCTATTCAATTATCATTCTACTCCTAAGTTGATACGTATATACTGAGTTAATTTAGCCTACAGTACAGTAGTCTGGATAAGATTTTTTTGAGAAATCAATTTTGAAATGATATAAAAAGCAACATTCTGAAAAAAAAAAAAACATTTCGAGGGTCAATTTTTTTCTTCCAATCCAAAATGACAAACAAGTCCAAAATGGCTTTCATTTGCCAATATTCGATCTGCCTTCAATGCTGATTTTAACCTCCTGAGGAATAAATGATGGCCTGGGAAGAGTTAAAGGTGGTTCCTCTTCATGCTTCTCGACTTTGCGACCTTCTGGCGCCGACCATCTCCGTTTTCGCCCTGTAGGTTTACTAATAGATTCCGATTCTGAGGATGTTGGAATTCTAGAGGCTCCTTTCTCGCCCAAACCTAGTTCTCCATTTTCTTTGCTTGTCTGGGAGTTTACTCCTCCCTGCCTGCCGCACTGTGTCAGTCCATTCTCCTGCTCCATGTGCCGTGCTGCCCTGCGAGTCCCACCTGAGGGTGCTTTAAAAGGTGGTTTAAGAGGTGGCCCAAGACTGGTAGCATCTGAAATCTGCCCCTGACTCTTTTTTAAAGAGCCGTTTTTCAAGTTCTTTAGAGTGAGGGAAATGCAGACATCGCCCACAGCTAGCCTGGCACAAGGAAGTTCCAGCAGTTGAGTGGTCCGGTCTGGACAGCAAGACGACCATCCCTGACCAAACACAAAGAAAGGGTACTCAACCAGCACCTCGACATTCACCTGAGAGAGAGGAAAACAAAACAGAGAAATCACAGTTGTCGTTTACACAATGCAACATGTTGTGAATTAATTGATTTGGTAGATTGTGTTCAGCCTCATTGTTGAGCCAGCAGACTTTCTGTTTGAGTGGGAGACCAGAATCATAATTCACAGACAAATGAAACAGATTTTTCTCACAGCCCCCTCACTGCAGAACAGAAGGGAGATGAACTAAGGGATGACTCAATTCTGCCTTAGGATCCCACACAAACAGAACAAAACAAGGGACCATGCGGAAACAGGCAGCAAAATGACTGTGGTGAAATAACTGACATAGCAAACATGTAAAACACTTCATTCCAGGCTGATGAAGTACATGTACATTGGTTGCAGAAAACGTTCAAACCTTCAACATATGATTAATGCAATGAGCACCAAGTTGACCAAATTTTAATCATAAAACTATATCAATTATAAGAATCAACGTTATGGCAACAAGTACTATATATAAAAAAAATGGGTAAAAGCTCAAGCTTTTTGACTTCTTACAAAATCCAACATACAAGCTGTCTACAAAGAAAGGTATATCAAACAGTCATCCAAGTCTACCAATAGAGCAAGCCCACCTGTGAACGATGCTCTCCCACTGCGAATTGAATAATAGCAGAGTTAGGTGTATGGCTGCTGTCGATGCGCTCCACAGTACTAGAGTCAATCTTCAGTTCGCTGCTGATTTCTGCACTCTGAATGAAGTCCTCTGTCTTTAGGTCCTCCACACGCTTCAACTCCCCATCAGCTAGTTGAATGATGGAACCCTTGGTGAAGTAGGGCGGTAAAGAGGGTGTGGAGGGTATAGGTGGAGTAGCTGGCAGGCTAGCCGAGGCTGGCAGGATAGGCAAGTGTAGTTGTGCCTGAACCACAGCACCTGTCGGGTGGGGGTAGGAGGCTGGCGTCTCAAAGGACTCACCTTTCGGGGCTGCCGAGGTCACAAATGCATGCGGCAGTGCTGCAGCAAAAGTTGGTGCTGTGGATGTGGCAGTAGCTTCTGCTCCACTTACAGGGATAATAACAGGCTGAGTTCCTGGGATAAGCAGGTGTGGAGGGAGGCTGGTGTGGTAACTGACATGCTGTGGCTGCCCTGTACCCGCAATGTACCCAATAATGGGCTGATGAGCCGAATAGAAGTTGGTGGACGTGAGGCCAAGGGACAGTGGCTCGGTTGCACTATGTGTGGTATGGATAACTGCGTGGGGTGGAAGGGTGGTAACTGCAGCCTTTAGACTATCCACAGGTAAAGGAGGAGGTGGGAAGGGAAGAGAGGTGCTTGAGGAAGTGCGAGAAACTGGCTTGCCTGCACAGATGCCTCCTTTTTCAGCTGGGGCCAGAGGGGGTGGTAGCTTGTCTTGATTTCCCCCTGGATCTACATTGCTGGAGTTATGACTGTTGGGAACTAGAACTAATGAGTTCCTTATGTTGTTATTTTCCTGGACATATTCCGGTGGAAGCGTCATGTGCCGGGTCTCGTAGTGTTCTCGCTGGTGGATGTGGTGATGCTGGGTGGATAAAGACCCTTTGGCTATGCTGCTGATCTTGGATTCAGAGAGCTGGTTGAAGCGGCGGCCCTTTTCCGGCTCACCATTTAGCATCTCTCGAGGCCTGCCATCTTCCTTTTTGGGCATGGGGCCATCTGAGTACTGAAGTAGAAGCTGAGAGGGCCCACTAAGAGCGAGTGTATGTTGAAGATGATGGGGAAGGTGGCTTTGCGGTGAGGATGCAGTACAAGGCACTACACTGAGTTGGGAGCTGGAAATTTGGACATACTGGGCGGAATGGGGTTGAGGTATGCTGTCTGAAGTGGGAATTACTGGATCATGTTTGGATGCTAGAGAAGTAGTAGTACCAGTGTAGGCTTCAGTGTGTCGATGGGAGGGTGTGGTGGTGGTGGCTGCAGGGGGCAGAAGAGGAGATATGTAGCTAGTATAGGGTGCTCCATATGATGGGCTGATAAAGTGCACATTGGGGGGCATGGGTGAGTACTGAATGGGGCCTGCCTGTTGAGAAAGTGGTGAAGGATGCACAGCGTGGATGGTAGACGTTGCAGTTGGAGCACGAGCGGACTCGACAGTGGACACCATTAGTTTGGACTGTGGGCCTTCAGATTCTGTTGAGCTGCTGGTGTGCTGCTTTTTGCCCTCATGCCCACTGGCCATGCTGGCAAGCCAAGCAAGGTTCCCTCCACGCTGGCTCTCACTGGCAGGCGCCATAACCATGGGCCTATCCTCTGAGGGAAGGGTACATGCTGGAATTTCACGTTTCTTTGGAGGCAAACACTCATTGCTTCGTTCTTGGTTGGACTTCATGATGAATGTATCTGCTGTACCTCTTTTTAAGGTGACTTCTTAATGTTGTTTATTTCTTTAACTTGTTTTCCCTCTGCACCTCTCTCTTATTCTCTGCTTGTTCCACCCGCTGATTGGCTGGTGCAGTGGGGGTACTGGGGAGTGAGAAAAGAGGGTGACGGGAAGGTTTTTCTAGTCCTTATGGCTGGATGGACGCTGATCTCAAAAGAAAGCAACAGAACGCATGCCTGCTGTGAGAGAGCGCTTGCCACGATTCATGCGGAATCATTTCTCTCTGAACGCAAGCCTCCAAGCCTGTAGCAGAAACCTGCAGGACACACACAAAGACAGATGCACAAACGCTTTAGGTACTCAGTGCATAACCAAATTAAGGAAATCCCATAATGGTATCAAGTTCACTGCATGGTGTATGGCTGGCAATGTATATAAACATATATTGTGTTT
Organism: Clarias batrachus; assembly: GCA_003987875.1. NCBI lineage: Eukaryota > Metazoa > Chordata > Actinopteri > Siluriformes > Clariidae > Clarias > Clarias batrachus. The sequence continues at coordinate 565,150 of QMIH01000236.1, forward strand.
AGGTTCAGTTGCAAAGAGATGGGGAATATATCTCTAACTTGCAGTATTATCACTCCACTTTCAGCTGTCTACCTTTCTCTAAAACTATACACAGACATACACATGTGCAGTACAAATATGCAGTACTGAATCCTATCCATAATTCATAAATGCTCACGAAAAACAATCTGGCTCACAATGACATTCACAAGGTGAACATAGTAAGCTGTGCTACTAATTCGATGGCAGAACAGCCTGCTCATGTTAGTTTGCATCTAATGAACTATAAAACATGCAGATCAACCAGATAATCAGCCTTTGATCTTTCTGAGGTATTGCTTGTTTAGAATTCCTCCCTGTGCCTCATTGATTGCTCCCACTCCGGTTCTATGCACTTTGTCCAGCAATGGTTGGAGAGCTGTTCTGCATTTCAAAGAGGGAAATAGTGATGATTTAAAAAGCTTTTTAAAAAAATAACGTTTGGGTCTTTCCCAAAGTGCTGGCACAGGTGGAAGCACCCAATTGTCTGGAATGAATATGCTATCCTTGTACAGTAAAAGGAAATAACCCAAAAGTGTTCCATCGTGACAATACTCATGTGCATCAAAGTGACCTCATGCCTGCTAAACACCTTGGAATACCAAAGGTTGGATGAAAATAAATCAAGATATTAATATCAATGCTGCCGACAATATTAACTTTACAATTGGTTAGGATGATCTCACACAAGTTGGCGCAGCAAAAACCTTAAACATCCCTGTTAGTAAAATTGGATTGATGCATGCATGTGAACAGTTCACATAACTAATCGTCCCTGAATAGGTGCCATGCATGGTTTAACAACATGCTCTTATATGGATGAGCAGCAACCACTCATCTCCGATAGTACATCCTGCATAAAACTCCACCGAGTTGCATCAAGAAGCATTTAGAAAAAGTTTTCTGTAAAAAAATCTACACAAGTATGAGGGGGCGGGGGATATCCTGTTCTGAATTCCATTGTGAGTCTACCAGAGAGACCCTCGTGACCTTGTGGAATTAATGAGGATTTGATAAGAGGGTTAAAGGGGTTAAAATGGATCCACAATCCTGTTTCTTATCACAGATGTCTTGAAGCTTTAACTGCCAATAACAGCAAATACAAAAAACACTAAACCAAAAACAAAAAGAAAAAAGTATTAAACTCTATTTTAACTACTTAACAGGAAAAACTAGAAAAAATAGCAATTAAAAGGAAAAAAAAAAGATGCAGGAAAATGATTTTAGGAAAAATTTTGAAAAATTGAAAAACACATACATCAAGCTGCTATAGAAACATGACAAACATGACCTTGCTGTTTTTGGGGTCACTTGCAAAGTAATACCAAGATATAATATCATGTTTCTCCTTTTTTCCCCCTGCCTGTCCAGATTATTCTCACTTCAGGCTATTTTCATCAGTGGTAAATACAGCAGACAAACACATTCAAGTATGCGCATGAATTGCCAGAATCGAGATGGTGCAATATTCCTTTGTTGGTAGACTATCATATTGCAATGCCAAATTTAATCAGCTGAACTGGAATTAGGTATGGAAAATACAGTCATTATTCAGGAACTAGCAATTAAGAACTACTTCTGCAAAGTATGAGAGAAACACACACACTCACACACACACACACACACACACACACACACACACACACACATACACACACACACACACACACACACACACAGTGCCAAATCTCTTTAGGTTGCATATCACAATTATATCAGGATGATGGGTGCATCGCTTCTTCATTCTAAGCCCTCTGACCCACTCCACTGTGTGGTATTGTGTCTCCCACACATCAGATTTAGCTCGCGAATACATGCTAATTAGCTGATGAGCTCATCAGAACATCACATGTGTCAGAGTAGGGGGAACACAAACTGTGTTCTGTGGTGCGCAACATGCACCCATAGGAGAGAGGCTGAGAACCATTCCTTAACACCAGCAAATACTTTCCTCGTGACTTCAGTGAAAAGATAATAATAACACTAAAAAAAGGAATGAGAAGGAGTAAAGGCGAGAAGAAGACCGATTTGGAAAGAAAGATTAAGGGAAGCACATTCTGGCAAAGAAAAAAGGAAAGTTCTTTTTCCAACCAATTAATCTTCAGCTCATCACCGTTCTTTAACATTCTGTGGGCTAAATTTAAATTACGCATATCGGTGAAAAGAGTTATTCCGGTGTTGTAGTGGTTACTAACATCATTAGTAACTATTACAAAGCTCAAAAACCTTAAGAAATGCCAGGTAAATAAACCTCGGTCCTCCAGGGGTTCGTATATTGGACACCCTGCGTGATGGCTTCATGCACGTTCCTTCCTACCCTGATGCACCCACTGTTCTAGAACAGGGTCGATCTAAACTCATCAGACCACATGACCCTTTTTAATTGCACCAATCTTAATGCTCCCTAGCAAACTGAAGCCTTTTTTTCTGATCAGCCTCACTAACAAGCGGTTTTCTTGTGGCAGTTGTTTTAGTCCCAGTCCTATGAGTTCTCATCACAATGTGTGTGTGTGGAAATGCTCTTACTTTTACTATTAAATATAGCCAGGGTTTTAAGGTTGATTTTTTTACCATGCAACTTCACCGAGTGCTTAAGTGATCTCCCTTCATGATTTTTTTCCCTGACCACATTTCTTCTACAAAGTTGATGGTTCAGCTCTATCCTTTCAGGTTCTGATGATGTGTTGAAGGTGAAGGGTTCCAGGCCATGTGTATGTGAGTGTATGAGATTTCCGTTTATATAAACAGAAATCTCATACAGATATTTATTTTTTAGTGTTGATTCACCCCATATGCTGTATCTCTTCTGTTTGACATCAGAGTGTGATCAGTGAGTGTGATTTAGGTAAAAAAGTGAGAACTTTTTTCAGGCTTATGACCTCTTCTTTTGGACATTCTGTTGAGTTTCAATTTGTTCAATAGCACTAATGTTTACTGTCTGATTTGTCTCAAGCCTCCATATTTCTTACAGGTTTTGAAGTACTATACACTACCAAAATATTTAATAACCCAAATCTACCTAAATGTCATACAAAGCAATTAGCTTTCTGTGCCAATCTTCTACTTGACACTCCAGTCAAGTAGGTGGCGGTATTGCACCAAGGGGTGGGGTTGGGGCCCATAAGTTGAAAAAAATAGGAACATTATGATCTCTCAAAATGTGAGTATTTGACAAGGTGAAAGTAGTTGGTATTTTCTGCAAAAGATGTAGTAAAGTTTTAAGAAATTAGTCAATTTTAGACAACTGCTTATCTAAGTTTACCTAAATCATTTTTAATTTTGAAAATTGAAATGAGTTGACCAACAACAGATTAATTAAATTGCGTAATCGATTTCATTAAAATGCACAGCTCAATTGGTCAGTATGGCTATACAGTTAGGACTGAATGCAGGTTTGTATATACTATTACATACTGTAGCAACAATAACCAAGTGTGGTCATGACTTGAACTTGGTACTGTAAATCACATTCAGCGTTTGAAAGGATGCTTTAAACCATCTGTAATTTGGGGTCGATTCTAAAGCGCTGAGTATCACAGCTATGAAGGAAATGACCACATGAGATCAGGAGCATGAACTCTTCAAAGAGGACCGTCTGGACTGTTTTTATGGGCCGTCTCATGCAACCAGTCTGACATTGAAGATTACCGAAGCCGCTGCCTTCAGCTAGAATCACAAATGTGACTCTTCAAGCCAAACAGCAGGCCGGGGAATGCCTAATCTTCCACTATGGCAGCATCCTTGCTTTATCCCTCTGGATTACAAGGAAGAGAAGAGAATCACAGCTCGGTCTGCTCTCCTACTATAGAGACAGCACGGCACGCACACTGCACCCGATCAGGGAGGGAGGGAGCACAATGGAGCAGCCTCTACTGACCTACATTAGAAGGAACACTACTCAGCACACACAGATTAACAAAAAGACACACACACACACACATACACACCACAAGGACACACAGTGAAAGACGAGTAGTGAAGAGGTTTGTATTGTGCAAGCACATACTTGTAAGGGGCACACATGCACACACAGCTACTGCAAAAGAAGAACACGGTGAAAGAGACGACCATCAGTTGGATCTTGCTGAGCACACAGGCTCCACAGAGCATAGTAAGTATCAGATGACTTGAAATCTAAACTTATTGTCCTCCATCAGGGCTATGAGTTACAAGTCAAGGTCCCTGAGCTACAGAGAGCAGCAAAGGAGAATCAGTGCCATTTATCACAATTTTACATCCTGTCGCCTATCAACATATGTAACTCTACACACGCTATATGCTGCTGTCATTATGGAAGACAAAATAAATGATTCTCAGATGCACTTAGATGCTTTTAATCCTAATTGAAAGATTCTGTTTTAATGTACAAATTTTCATAACCTAACCTTTAGGCTTAGGCAATAAAGATGATTAATAAAAAGATAACAGTATACAACATTTCTGATGAATAAAAACATTGTTTTTGTCACATGGAGAAAAATATACCATATATGATGTAGTGTTTATTTCCAAAAAGAGCACAAGCCCAATTAAACCAAAAAAAGTACATTTTAAATGCTTTCTAGCAATACATTTTATTCCAACAGCCAGAGTGGAGAATATACTCCAATCAGCCTTAGAATTAGAACCATTAACATTAGAACCATCGAGGATTTAGGGGTTTTAGGTTCCCCTTGTGCCACCTGGGGCCCTCGGGACTGTGATGTGATGTCTGGCGCTGGAATGTTAGCAGCGGATTGTTTTTCCAGTGCATCCCATGGGTGCTCAATTGGATTGGGATCTGGGGAGTTTGGAGGCCGAGTCAGCAGTCTTGGTCTCTTTGCCCGCTGGACTCGTTGTGTGACAGGCTGTAATGCACTGGGTGTTCCGATACCTTTCTATCACGGCCAGCATTGAGTTTTTCAGCTATGTGTCCTGCCAAGTGGCCTACCCTTTGGTCCCCGCAGGCATAGATGCATTGAGTATAATGAATGCTATTCAGTTCGCCTGACATTAGTGTTGATGTTATAGCTGATCAGTGTATCCAATCATACAACCAGCATATGCAATATATGACCAAAAGTACTGGACACTTGTCCATATCATATTATGTGGACCTTTCCCAAAAACCACCAACACACAAACCTGTCTAGAATGTTTCTGTAGCTTTAAGACTTCCCTTCACTGGAATGAAGAGCCCTAGCCCAATCGTGTTCCTGTATGATAATGCTCCATAGAGTCATGGTTTGGCAAAGTTGATGTGAATCAACTCAACGGGCCGGCACAGAGCTCTGACCGCAGCCCCACTGAAGGTCTTTGAGATGACATCAGTGCCAACCTCAATAATGCTCTTGAAAGGGCAGAAATTCCCACACCCACTAAAACCAATGAATGGTCAGATGTTCAGATACTGCTGTCCAAATGATATATCTTGAGAAAACCCACACAAACATGTGAGGGAGCGAACATGTGAAACTACACACAGTTGGGTTTTATACGAGTTTTACACCAGGAACCTTGGGAAGGTTGTAAAGCTGCCTACTTACCACCCTTAACATACCATCACAGTGCCTTACATTCATGTTGCTCACTTTTTAAAAAAATCAGAAGTGCTTCACAGATCTCTAAATGGCTCCACAACATTCACCACTATGGGTGAGCACAAGTTATCAATTACTCGGTCACTTTAAAATTCAAGGCTGGCTGATGGGACGCTATGTCAATTACAAAAAGTCGTGTGTGGCGATATTTTGGGAGCAACACTGTTGTAGCGTGCAGGTTATGTACTGTAGCATTAGAACTGCTTACAGTTTAACAAAGTCGATGCTGACTCGGATAAGACTGAAAGATCCTGCACAATCATTTTACGCATAGTCTGAGCAACAGGTCAGGCAAATGTCAAAAAACTGTTTGTCTGCTAGCGTAAAAATGAGATTCACTGATAGAACTGATACGGAAACATGATTGAATCAAAGTGACACAAAATAGGGGTTATGGTCCATTTTTTTCTCTTTTTTTCCCCCGTTTAAAYCAGCATGCATTGATGGCTGCTGCGAATACCCTGCTTTCTTATGGCACATGGCCAATGTCCGTGGCAGTAGACTAAACAAAGTACCACATTTAACTAAACASAGTGACCGCAACACCAGTGGAAAGTTTTAAAAATGAGCTAAAAGGAATTTTCACATTTTGGACAAACTAAGATGTAGAGAACAGGTGGTGGGAACATTTACAGGTCAACACGGAAACACGCCAGGTAGAAATGTTTCAGCTGTGCCCCGCCCTCTACTGGATATCGCCACAAATCCCTGAAATGTTGTATGCAGGCAAGTATGCCAACAACGCTGGTCACATAGCAGCAGCGTGTGGACATATACACATGGTTACGCATAGTGTAACACAGAGCTAAGGGTGCTTATGTATTATGAGCAAACACCTACTTAACGGTATGTTGATTTTGTCTGCATAATTGATATTTCAATGACCTATTTTACTTTACCAAGCTCCCTGGTTCAATCCCAAGCTCGTGTTACCGTCTGTGTGGGGTTTGCATGCGTTCTTCTCGTGTCCATGCGGATTTCCTCTGGGTTCTCTGGTTTCCTCCCAAAAACAAGCCGGACTGACTACGATGAATTGATTGTTCATGATGAGTGTATGAGTTGTGCCCTGGCATCCCATTCCGGCTGCATTCCTGTTCACGTCCCATCTACCAGGGACAGGCTAATTGAATGTTACAGAATCCTGTGTGTTCCCAACTTAAAGAAAGTTTACTCGCACCAAAATCTGTGAGGTTTTTGAAGTSATTTTTTTCCCGCTGTTCATCACTACCATAATTATTCATTAGAATGCACATCCAGATATTCTGTGCATATTATGTGCTAATCACATAATATGCATAGATCTCGAGTAAKTTCCCCTAATGCATTATTCCTATGATCGACAAACTGCAATTCTGCACTGTTGCTGTTAAAAGAAGGCTCTACACCTTTAAGAGGTGGGCACACACTTGGCACACAAACGCGGCTCTCCCTGGCTTCCCTATCATTCGGAGCCTGAGCGCCAGGTCCTCACAAAATCCACTACCAAAAGCAGACAAGGGGGAAGACCTAAACAGAAACCGAGCACTCTTTAAACACGACGGAGTTTCCGAGCAGTTGCATGACTTGCACTTTTGCGTCCGTGCTGGAAAAGAAAAGTCCTGTGGCTAGTCGACTCTTAAGGGAGACCCGTGGATRAACGCACACTTTGTGCTGTAGTGAGCAACAGGAGGCAAACCAAACCATGACTCCATGAGCATGAAAAACAGGTCAAGCTTACCTTAGGACTCCTGTTCCATCTTTCCCAAAGCGTCCGTACAGGCGAACAATTCTTTCTGTAACTCTTCTGCTCTACGCTGCCTACGTCTCCCCTTGCTCTTCTCTCTCCCTGTGTGTGTGTGTCTGCTCAGTTCCACAGCAAGGCTACGCTCCGCCATCCAGGCCCTGAGTGTCACACACAGGCAGCCCTGAGCCGGCTCCCTGCTGCCTGCATGCATGTAGCACACCAGTGTGTGTTATGCAAGGGCCTAGCTTCTCTCTCTCTCTCTCCCCTTACACACACACACGCGCTAACTCACTCACTCAATCAGCTCCTCCCATGCCTCGCCTCACTGCCCTCCACCGACTCCATCAGGTATTCATTCAAAAAAAAAAAAAAATAGAATACGCCAGCTGGCACCAAGCCCAGACTACACTCTCAAGAAGCAGGAAGGAGGAGACAGGGAGGAGGAAGCACACACAGACAACCTAGGGCTGAGAAAGGGAGAAAAGGAGATTGTTGATCGAGACAGGGATGAAAAAACACGATTAAACGAGATTAAGCAAGAGTGATAATTGGATATATTTAAGCGCAGACACGCCGAAGAGAAAAGGTCAGCTAATGCAAGTCACCAAATGTTCATAGCTGTCTCTGCAGCTGTCACTCAACCGTACAGGCAGCTGTATGGTTGCTGGTTTCATTATAAATCGATTCACTCGGTGGTCACTGCATCAGCCAAACCTGATGATACAGTATATAGGTCATCTTGTACAACACCATACATTAAGGGAAAGGGACCACAGCACTACCGTGCACTGCAGTAGCATCTGATATCTTACTGTATGCACATAGACCTGAATCTAAAATATGTTGGTCCCTTTACAAAAACACATTATAAACGTATAACTACAAACTACCCATATACAAATCACCCTGTAACTTAACAAAAGAGGATAATGAATGTATCATACCAAGCTGAGATTCCTAGTTAATGTGAAAGACTGAATCTTGAATCAAAACTGCAATAAACTTCAGTAGGAGACAAATGCCTTGACAGTAAAGTCATTAGCAGCACTAAGAGCCCTGATGCATGTCTTATTACAGGAATAACAATCACTACAGTTATGGAACACAACGAAACAAAAAGCTAAAATCTTTGGTGTATATCCTTTACGCTGCAATTTCAATGTAATATACATTAAAGATGACTTACAGTACATAATTAAGGAGAACTCTTCATCTTTAATTAGCTTTCGGATAAAAACTACTTGCTCCATCCAGGGAGAAAAAAAAAGTACTAAAAGTGGAACAGGAACAGGTGCACACTTGACGGAACCGATCTAGTGACAAGAAAATACAAAATATAAAAGACAAYACTGCGCGGCTTCCTATAGCATGAAAGAAATGCTGCTGTCAGTGCCACAGCTAAACTCTACAGCACAGTCAGCCRTAGAGTAGCGCTGAACCGGAACGTCGCTCTGACACTTTTTTCCACTGAGAAGGAGAAAGTATATTCCCACAATCTGGTGAAATTTATATAGATCAGTAAGGCCTGTCAATCATCAGTACGGCCGTCAGGCAACGGAAGCCGTAAGAACAAACTTGAATGCTCTAAGTTTAAGGAAAGTTGCCGAATTTATGTTAACATGCAGCAAAACGTTCCACTTCAGATCTTTTCAGCAGCACTGTGATTATAGATATATTTCCGTGGCGTTAGCTAAGGTCAACTAATGATAATGAAAAGGCAGGAAAAGATTTGTTTTGGAACAGAACAGTCAAAATGTTACCACTTTCTGCAGGAAATGAAAACTCGCACTACATTTTCATAGCCTAGCCTATTAGATAAGCACAATCTCACACCTATTCCTCAGAATGGAGAGTTTATAATGTAGCCTTATGTGCTCATGATAAGTAAGTGGGGGTCGACCAATATGATTTTTTTTTTGCCAGGGCTGATGCTGATGCTGATTATTAGGAATAAAGGAGATAGCATTTAAACCGATATGCATTTACAGCAAAAAAGCATTTATTATATGTACTGTATTATCACTCACCCACTCATCATCTATACTGCTTAATCCTGTATTCAGGGTCACGGGGGGGCCTGGAGCCTATCCCAGGAGACTTAGGGCACAAGGCCTTGTTTGAGACCTTTTTGAAGGTTTATATTGTAAATTAATTAAAAAGAAACAAAGCTAGTAAAGTAAATTAAAATGAAACTAGTAGAACTTGAGCTGAAATTTGCATAGTCCCAATTCGCCGGCACCAGATTGTGGTGCAGGAATCACAGCTCCGCTCAGCGTCCTCTCAAGAATACGGCTTCTGTGAGAGAGACTTCACAGAAGACGTGTTCACTCAGAACCACATTACAGATTACGATTAATGTAAAAATGCTCCGGATAATCGGACCAAACCAATAACTGGTGAATTCATACACGTAAGTAAATGAAATCATTCAAAACACAAACTACACTTGATTTGACTTCACCTATATTGCTTAGTGGTGTGCTAATTATAACCTACTACATTGAGGGGATCGCCTAACACTAACACATTCTAAGCTACGTGTTTGGCTCGCTGACTCATAATATTCTCAACATGATAAAACTATTTATAAAGTCAGTCTAAAATCTGATGGTGTAGTCAGTTATAATTGACTAATATATAATAAGAACTATATGTACAGTATATATGAAGCATTTTCGGTATCTGAACGAATTAACCGGATGCCGGCTAAGTTGCGCGTACATCGTTTACCTAATTTATATGTCTTGTAAAAGTTTTAATTGTTTTTATATGCAATGATACCGTATGATGATTGTCTGGATTAGATGATTGTCAAATTAGTAAGGGTAACTGTTTCCCTATGCCAAGAGGAATCATTGGGATTAATGTCTATTTACTTCATATTTTACTTAATTAAGTGTTTATTAAAATTTAAATGTTTTAATTATTTTTGTACCCGAAAATGTTATGATAGTGTTGGAAATTGGTAAATATAAGCACCTTGTTTGGGTGGGTGAAACGGATTATCTGCATTCACGATATTTCTTATGTCACAATACGAAATTTCGCCTCAGACACTTGCCTCGGAACGGATGAAATTTGTATGCCGAGATTCTGTTGTTCTTCTGGGTGTATACAGTAAATAATATATAATAATAATAATATGTATATGCATACAGTACATGATATATAATTATATACCAATTGAATAAATACATTTAAAGCTTAAAAATACTAAAGTGTCTAAAAATGTATAATTAGTTTCTTTTAATCTGACAATCGGAAATATTTGATATTTCGACTTCGACTTTAATTTCACTTGCTAAGGTGTCATTTTTTGCAAGCCACAACCTTGTGCACACATGTAGGTTTTATAGGAGCGCTCTGGTACCTGCACAAACAGGATTACACTATTGTTAGTCAGAAAACCTTATTAGTGACGCACTCATTAACACATGTCCTACATTTCAGCACCACTATGTACTTTAGATATACACAGTAGAGGCAAGTATCCCTGACAGAGCCTGCACTAGTGAAGCTTCCACTCCAGTAGCGAACACTTTCCAGAGTTAAGTGCTCTCCAAAGGTCGTTCTTTTTAAAAGAGCAGATTGTAATTTGTTGAGCCCTCTACTGCCTAATAGATGAATTGCAGCTTCCATGAAAATTTTCACAAGCCGTATTTTTTCTCGAACAATCCCAGCCTTCAGAGCTSTGCCTTTCTAGAGAAAATGGGAACGGCGACTGTATGGCCAACAAAAAAAGTCACACACTCTTAAGATTTCGAACCCACCGCCAACGGGTGGGCCGATTCCTGTGTGGAAGTGATCCCTCATGCTCCCAGAACTATTCTTTCGCAATTTGAGTCCTGGAATATGAGAAGAAAAACTACATAAATGTGATAACATGGTCATTCAGTACATTCAGGTCGTCAGCTGACTTAATTTTTTGCCACATACTGGAACATTGCTGAGTCTAGACCTCACCAGCTGAAGAAACCCCAGATCATAACACTGCTTCCTGAGGCTTGCACAGTGGGCAATATACATGAGGCGTTCATCACTTTATGTGCTTCCCTTCTTATCCTGATGTACCCAACAATCTGAAACTCAAACCTCAAGCTCGGTTTGAACTCATCACCCCACGTGACCTTTTTCCATTGCGCCAATGACCAATTTTTATGCTTTTTAGCAAAATCAAGCATTTTTGTTCTCATTTGCCTCACTACCAAGGTTTTCGTTCCTCTGAGTTCCCATTACTTTAAAAAATGTGTTAAGAAAATCATACTTTTTAAAACTACCCCAGAATTGTATGCCCCTGAAATCTCCAAATCAGACTGAATGCTACTGAACAACACTCAGTGAGTACTCACTCACTCGCCTTTTAATTTATGGTGGCTAAACGATCTGTTAAATCAAACAATAAATTATTAAAAAAGCTAATTTTGGTCCAAAGTCTCACTGTTTGAGAAAAAAAACGTTTATTTTAGATTACAGAGGCGCAGTTACATGGCATCTAAGCAGCTTTGCAGAACTACATCATGAGCTATCTATATCTCTAATATAATATATAATATAATATCTATTYGTTTGGTGTGAACAGAAGCAGCATCCCTTTATACACAACGTCAAACACAAGTGTAATGAGTTTCCAGAAACCCTACATTAGTGGCCTGGGTCTTGCAAACACTTCCAAAGAGCAAGCTTTTCCTCCATCAACATGCCCAGAACCAGCCTGTTATTATAAAGCTAATAAAAGCATTGATGCTTATATTAGTGTAATTATAGTATCATGTGACAGAGCAGGCCAAAAAAGGGTTGCATGATGAAACCAGGCATGCATCAGTTAGAGAAATCCCCCGAGCACTTTTCAGTTCAGCATGGGAAGTCTGCGAGGCTGTGTGCATGCGTGTAGGGAATGAAACGTACGGAGGAGGAGGAGCATGTGCCGTTTACACAAGTGCAACAAACGACAAAAACAGGCAGCAAGGGAGAGCTCGTCTGTTGCCATGGCAGCCAATTAGCCATGGCCGCTTTTTCTGGACCTTTAGGATAATTTATTTAGTTTCCATGTGTTTGGATTGAAAAGGAAGACAAAGGRAGAAGGAAAAATAAGGACAATCGAAACAAAAACGTGAAAGCTGAGTGATGACAGGAACAGCAGGAATCAGAGAAGGATTTCAACCCAAAATCAGACACAATCCTTTAGATTATTCCCCTCAGAATGGTGGGGTAGTAACTAATCAACTGAAAATACCTAACAATCAAACAAGTTAATAATCTTGAGGCCGTAGTATTTGAAGTAGATTTTGTTTGTCAGAATCGCCGGAATCTTTCTACCCATATGAGTAGCCCTGACTCCCTCAGTACACAGCTCCAATCTCCCAGACCACCTGCTGAAGCTCTTCAGGCTTCCCACACACACMCATACACACTTCAGAAGCGCTGCCTACAACACTTTAGCTGTATGTTTTTCCCTCTCACACTCACATGATCGCTTTTTTCTGCTTAACTTTTCTCTCTCTCTCTCCACATTTCTTTCTCAACTTCTTTCGAAACCATGCCCTTATATAATAACACGCAGAGTAAACTGTGTAGTAAACCAAGTAATTATTTTAACATAGTCTATGACTTTTAACTAAATATTTAGTGGACCCATAATCAATCATAATTTACTCCCAAATACAATAAGAATGTATAACAATCTAATTACATACACTGATAAGATATAATATAAATGTCAACGGCAGGTGAAATTAACTACGTTAGTCACCAAATATACACTGACAGGATCATAGGGCACCCAGTGACCATCTACGCCCGCGGGAACCAAAGACTAGCCTGTCCAGTTCAAGCTAATAGAMGAGCCAAAGCAGCACAAATCAGTGAAGTGATCAGTGCTGCCCATGACAGAAAGGCACCAGAGCCCCACTCCCCAACAGGCAGAGAGCTCAAGGTCTTCGACCTGGTCTCCAACCTCTGCACGTCCCCATTAAACCTATGGGATGTTCCGGGCAAAGAATCCGGCAACCAAAAGGACCTGCTGCCAAAGTCCTTGTGCCAGACACCACAGCACACCCCAAGAGGCCCTGGAGAGCCACACCCCAAAGTGCCAGAGAAACAAGAGAAACCCAAAACCTGCAGTATGTTATGGCTGATTGGAGCCCATAACCCACCCTGGCTGACAGAGTAAAATTTAATACCTCTAGAGCACATTTGCAATATACTTTTTAGTTTAATTACCCTTGTGCTATTCTTGGAATAAWAACTACATCAAATATGGTATATTTTTCTCCACGCCTTGTTTATTTGCACCCTATTGCTCATTTATGCAATTCCAATCATGCATCAGCAGTGCAGTGCACAAAATCATTCATCTGCAAATACAAGAGCTTTATTTAGTGCTTTATTGCTCAAACATCAGAATGGGGCGAAGGTGATCTGAATGACTTTCACCATGGCAGATGGGCTGGTTGGAGTATTTTAGAAACTGCTGATCCCCAGCGACTTTCACACATACTGTAGCAGTCGCTAGAGTTCACAGGGATTGGTGTAAAAACCAAAAAACATCTAGCGAGCAACAAGGAAAACACTACGCTGATGAGAGAGATCAGAGGAGGATTTCCAGACTGGTCTGAGCTGATAGAAATGCTACAGTAACTCAAATGACAACGTTTTACAACCATAGTGTGTAGAAAAGCCACTTATAATGCACAACACGCCATACCTTGAGACTCAGACTCCAATAGCAGAACACGCTGGGTTCGACTGGGTTCACTAAATCGACAGCTATATATATATTTTTTATTATTGTAACATCTGACACAAGCATACAGTATAAACACTCCACTAAATAGGTACAAATCCTTGGAAAAAAAGTCAATTAAATGTGCATGACTTCAAAGAAATGCTCTCATTAAAAGCGAGACTGGAATTATGTGTTGCAATTATGCGTAATTATGTGCTATTATGTTTCGCCGATGTTTAGTGTATAATCACTATGCACCCAGTCCATAAGTATTTGGACAGTGACATAATTTTTTTGCCATTTTCTCTCTGTACCTCATCACAAATGATTTATAATTATTCAGCTGAATTGTCTTCTGTGGTCATCATTTGTTWTGAAATTCCCAAGAATCGAATTGTTTATCAGTCAGCTGTCCAATTACTTTTGCACACCGACCCTTATGGGCTTTTAAAGTCTTCCTGGAAAAGTCTATTCACACGGTAGCTGAAAGTCTACACTTCAATCACATCTTGACTGCTTTATTCCGAATCCGTTGTGGTGGTATTCAGAGCYGAGATGTTTTAAATTGTATGACTGTCTAAATACTTATTGACCCAAGTGTTGTATGACTGAAAATAACTGCCTGGGAATGTAGACAAACAGATACCATGTGCATAGACTTTACCAGAACGACTTCAAATGCCCCTGGGCTCTGTGTGCAAAACCCGGGCCAGGGGGAATGTCTTTGATTAGTATAAATAAACAAATGGATGCCTATGACGTCTTCTTTACACTTAAAAATTGTACATACAGGACTGTGCGAAAATCTTGAGCCACCCCGCATTTCTTCATCTTAAAGCATGCACACCTATATGCCACCTTTTTTTTTGACCATGTCAAATCACTGTAACTATCATAATCGCGAACACACCACCCCCACTCCCAGACATGCACACGATCATGATACTGTACAAACTACTCATAGTTATCAAATCCATAAAGTTAGACATGATGGGAAATGAGTCAGGGGGATTGGCGTTGTCAGGCGTTGGGGGCTCCCTGCCTATGCATCATACATATGGCTCTGACAGAAGCAGAACGCTTACTGGCTGTGTGAGCAGACAAACAGTGGCCCAGCAGTACCCAGAATGCCTAAAGGCTTTAATGCCCACAGTAATGACCACACACTGAGGCATGCTGGGAGATGAATGGCTGCAGATTAACTTTATGCATGTTATAATGTGCTGCCCTGGGAAACAGCACATTATGACATGAGGGAGTGTGCCTGAGCACTTCATTACTTTATTATAAGAAACAGTGTGTGAGAGTTTATTGCATTTCTGTGTGGGTGAGAAAAAGTGTACGAGCCTGTGTGTGTGTGTGT
>QMIH01000236.1:580803-593303 GCA_003987875.1 Clarias batrachus
GTGTGTGTGTGTGTGTGTGTGTGTGTGTGTGTGCGTGTGTGTGTGTGTGTGTGTGTGTGCCATGCTGCTTCAAGATGAATACAGCACTGTGAGGGAAGGAGTGAGAGTTGAAGCAACCCCAAACTAACAGTACCTCAGTGCTGTCACACTTTCTTCATCTTTCTCCGTCACACACAAACTTGGTTTCCCTCTCTCTCTTTCTCTGGTTCTCTCCAAGCCAAGTCTGAGAGTGCAACTATAAATGAATGCGAGGGAGGGAGGGAGGGAGGGAGGTCCCTTGTGTCAGCCAACTTGAACACACACGTTTGCCTTACTATACTAAGACCTTTCATTGACATAATTAATATGTTAATGCAAATAATACTGTATGTCCTGTACCTCCAATATGGAAGTGCGTTTTTTTTTTTGTGTGTTGCCACAAGACTAAGATAAACTTTCATGTAATGTCTATCGTTGTGAGGACATTTGCTCCMGACCAAGATATAAAAACATGCCCATTACAGTTTGATGAACCTTTCATTATTAGTGCTATGAAGCCACTTAAAGAAACCATTCACAATCTGACACAATTTTTCGTATTTGCTTCCTCTTATTCACGGTACTGTATGCCTCTTCCAGTCCTGCCCTTTCCTCGAATCCTGATTGACCGAACAGATTCTTGACCCTGGCTTCCTCAAACAGTACAGCCCACTTCAGTCCTCGTCACCAAGTCACAACGGGACAGAAACAAAGTGCTGGCACTGAATGCAGAAGTCACAAAAGTGGCCCTTTAATTCACACTAGCAGGCGATGTGTCGGTTTTGTTGCTCGGGCTTGAGCTTGTAGTGTATGCTATTGCTGTCGCTTGTTTTACTTTGACAGCAAAATGTCCACAGCGTCTCTTTATTTCAAATGCTATGATAGCTTTGCTATCACATTAGCAAAGCAAACTAACTGTGCTTGCCAGAACCGAAAAAGTCTTTATTTTTCTTCTTAGTAATGTCTCTATAGCGAGTAAGTGAAATGATGAACTTACTTACTTTGCTGTTTATACTGTTGATAAAACTGCAGCTCTTTGTTGTCTGCTGTATGTACATGATGTACATGTACATGCTTGCATGTCACTTGCTAGCRTGAACGTCAAGGTAAGCAAGCGCACACATAAACACCCAGTCAGAAACATCACGGATGAGCCCCCACACAGCGTGGGATATCGCTGGAACCTAGATACCTGCTGTGGGGTTCTTGATGTGTCCGAAATCTAAAGGCAGCAGAGCGCCGTGAGCACTCGCTCACCTCTTTGTGGGTGGATAGGTGAATACGAGACTGCGCGCCATGTGGCCTTGCTTGCCTCCATTGTGGCTCTCCTGGGCTGCAGCAGGCCAGACAAAGCAGCGGGCAGACTGTGGGAATTGCTTTAAGGACACCGCTGCGCTCTACAATAGCCCTCTATAACCCCTGCATAGCTGACTAATACATACGCTGCCGGTTCAATCAAATACACTCGATAATTTCTAGAAATGTTGACTAGGGTTTTTTTTTTTTCTTCACCGTTCACTGCCTACTGACGCAAATCATTTATCTGGATTTGCAAATCTATTTAAAAACCTCTATCGTTTCGATACGAGTCCGTTCCATGACAAATGACCACATAGGCTTAAATCTTAAATAAGGCATCTTCAGTAGATACGACAAGATGAACTAATGGTGAGGATTATTTGGTATCATGGGAGCCTTTTTATGTGATCGTTCATTCGTGGCAAATCAAACATTTAGATAACACTGAGCTAATAAACACTGGAGAATAGCAGGCCACCCTTTCCAACCCCCCGCCAGCAATCTTCTCTATAAACAGCATGAAATCCGATAGCATGAGAACTCTACGACCTAGAGCAGAAAGAAAGAAAGACAGAGCGAGAGAGTGAGACAGAAGGGTGAAAGATGACTGCTCTGGACCGGGTCATGCTCAGAGCTACAGCTCACAGGCTGAACTTTAGGTCGATCTAAGAGCTGGATTCATAAATAAGAAGAAGTCTTTGCTCTTATACATGTCAAATCACTCATATGTTCAGTCAATAAACTGTTTACATGCACTGGTCACTTTATTAGGAACACCAGCTCATTCATGCAATTTGCCAGTATGCCATTCATCCCGTGACTGGGAATGCAGTGCATAAAATTATTAAACATGAATTTGACCATGATATGGTTGTAGCTGATAGGTAGGCTGGTTTTTCTTTAAATAATTATTAATTATTTATGAAATTCTCCACCCCATGTCCTAAGTCTCTTGTAATAGGCTTCAGGCACCTGTGACCCTGTATAATGTGAATGAATATGAAGATTTAAGAAATGCTGATTCATCTCCAGTAAACTCCTACATTAAACAGGGACAGCGTTCAGTTAGATTAGAACAATGGCACCGGTAAAACATTAACATCTTGACATGTCTTGATTGTGGATGCAGCATTTTCTGTTGATGTGGGATCACGTTTCTGATGATGGATAGTGTGTGTGTGTGTGTAGACACTGTGCAAAGTTTTGGTCTACGTTCCTTTATGCACTACTGGTTACAACAAACCTCAAACTAATTTCTCTTAACAT
This sequence comes from Clarias batrachus, assembly GCA_003987875.1. NCBI lineage: Eukaryota > Metazoa > Chordata > Actinopteri > Siluriformes > Clariidae > Clarias > Clarias batrachus. The sequence continues at coordinate 583,387 of QMIH01000236.1, forward strand.
ACAGCACCTTTCAGGATTGACTTTCAATCAGTCCTAATTTACGACATTTTTTTTTTTCGGACCAAGACGAGACGTCACGGATATTAATGAACAGTGACAGTGACGAAATCAGCAGGCAATATCGTTGACGAAAAAAGACGAGACCTAAATGTGGTTTGAAAAAAGAACAACTAATCTGTCTTTATTTTCGTCCACATTTCGTCCGCTGCGATCCGCTTTTCATTCATTATGGCACGCGCAGTAGTGTTTCCCGAGTCACGGCGCGCGCCGTATCAGGAGTAGTTCGCGCGCGCTTAAATTCAAACTTCACTCAAACATACTCGTGGCTGTGCGCGCGCGCATTTCATACGGTATATAGTGGTTTGAGCAGTTAGTATGTATGTATGTGTGACTGTTTCATATATGTGTATGCCCGTGTTTCATCTGTGTGTGTGCATGAGTGAAGTTTGATTTAAGCCGTATACGACGTCTCATACATTTTCTTTACAGTATATTGAACCGGAGAAAAAAAAGCTTTTTTTGTGTGTAGTAATAACAGTGTGGGCACACAATGAAGGGACTCATCAAGGTATACCATAAAATCACCCGGTTTTACAGCCTCTCTGTGGTAATTATGTTACCACGTGTTAAAATAAAATACATCAAAACATAATTATGTCGTTTCATAGTTAAACCGAGCCCAAAATCATTAATTTAATATAATTTATTTATTTATTTATTCCACATAATAGCATAATTTAATAAATACAGTATGATTCAAAACTATCAGAGACATTTATCCTGGGACTAAGACTAAAATTGAAAATAGCTGACAAAATTAAGACTACTTTCAGTCATCACTTGCGGTCAGCATGTGATGCAGCTACTGTAGCACCTGTTTTTTTTCACAAATCCCAGTCATCACCTCAGATTTTGAACCTCTAAACCACCTTCTCATACTATTAAGTTGAATGTCTATTTACGTTGTCAGGACAGTCCAAAACATTAGATATTCCCAGAGAAAAGCAAATATTTCTGTAAGTAGACTATAATAAGCATATTACATTATGTCTGCATCTGTCTATAATAGATAACTGGTAAAAATCTGCTTTATTTCATATACACTCATGTTCAAAAGTTATTGCCCTCCCCCCCTTTTAATTAAGATTTTATTTTGTGCAAAAACTATAAAAATCATCTGATTGTAGCAGGTCTCAGTATAAGGCTAATCCAAACTCAGACAAATACCAACATTTCCAACAACTTTTCCCACCATGCCACTATTTATATAACATTATTTACTTAACATGTTTTATTTTTCTTCATTGTTCTTAAATACATTATTTCATTTCATTATGTTTTTGCACAAGGAAAAATAGAAAAAGAGGGGGTACTAACTTTTGAACATGCCTGTAAATAAAAAGGTATGCATTATTCGTTCTGTTAAATGGTTCCGCAAGACTTGAAAGCCCAAAATAAATCCTCATACTCAAAAATAAATGCAGAGGTTTAGATCTGGTTAGATGAGTGTGTAAAGTGAGAAATGGTGTATGTGTGTGTGTGTGTGTGTATACACGTTCCTTACTCAGCAGGTACCTCTGACAGCCCCACTACGCCTACCGAAGGTCACAGTGTCACCTTCCACAAGGCTAGCATGCGAGTCCTCACCCGCAGCGACTGTTTGCAGGGATAATACAGCGCTTAATGTGTTTTCTAAGAACAAGGCTTTGAAATCATAAGCGCATACAATGGCAGTGAAAAATCTGATGATGCTGCTCCCAGGAACTCCTGTGCCAAGTTGTTGTGCAGATTGATGGTCCGCTGTGGCGACCTATCGACAGGAGCAGCCGAAAGACTAACACCAACATTCTTGTTTTATTACAATTAAGAGTCTGTATTGAACTTGAAGTCTTCTATAAAATGTCAATTGCATTTAAGCTTTCCTTCACAAGAAATTTCATGACAAGTCTCAGGAAGATATCTCCTCATTCTATCAATAATCATCTGTCACAAATGTCCCTGTGCAAGGTAGTACCAAAGAAACAATAATGTATTAGGAAGACGGCATTAATATAAAGCTCTGATTTGCCTAGGGACGAATAATCTTAGCCACGTTTATGGAGGTAGTAGGAAACTGGAGATCCCCTCATAGGTAGTAAGGATCGAACCAGGGACTCATTATAAATACTATCATTCATAAAGCATATAAAAATACTCGTTATATTTATTAGTATATTAAGTAGGTAAAAATTGTTTAAAGCAGTTTTTTGGTTTCTTCCTGTAGCTAAGGTGTAAAATATTGGTAAAGCCTTACTGTTACTGTTATCAAAGCCAAGAGCCTCACTGCTTCATGTCTAACAGGAGCCTGGAAAACATTAAGTCACTTTCCAATAGATGTTTAATATTTTTTCAGCATTAGCCAAATAGGAGGTGGATCAAGGTGCAAAGCCACATCACTCTGGGAGCTAGAGGCCTGCCACTGACTTCAGAGGAAATTCCGATTCACTGATGTGCTCTGGGTGGTCCGTTCACAGCAGGAAGTGCAGATCTGAAGCTGGAAACCACAGGACAGTTCTGAGTTCCTGCCTTTCTGAACACCAGCACAATCAGCATATTAATCTCAAATCTGAAGTCTTTTAGACTTTTAAAAGACAAACATCTTGTTTGATGTTGATCTGATGTCTTTTTACTGTACATCAACACGCTGGACAGATCTACAAACCCAGTTGTACATTATGTCTCAACAACATATTCCATTTCATTCAGAAATACTCCAGCTTCTTACTATGGCTTTAACAGATATAAAGTCAGCCTTGTAACCATTCATAAATAACTTCCAACTAATATGACATAGGGGCAATTATTTCACCGCTATTACACATGGCACTGAGCCAATACACAGCACGGTAATTCTGAATTCTGGAACAGTCTGGATTAAATATTGATGGGAGAAAAATAGTTGATCTGACCCTGTAATAAATGGGGGGGGAATGGAATTATATTTTAAAAGGATTTTTTCAAATCATACTGTAAATATTTCTATACAAAGAAACTTGCTTGTATTTATTCTTAGTATGTGCTTTTTACTGTATTGTTCTAGGTATTTAAAATAATTTTATAGCTCAGTAGATTTTATAGGGGAAAAAATGCACAAATATATGTATTGGCTAATGATCAAGATTACAGATTAAAGGGAGAAATATTTTATTCTGTCTCCATCATGGAGATAAACGCATCATTTTGACTGCTGATATTTGATTACAGCCTGAGTGGATAAGGCCAGTGGTTCTTAACCTTGGTTCTGTGGGATCACCTGCAATCCTGCATATTGCAGTATTTTACCTGCTCTTTTACACACTTTGATTCAGAATAGGCTGTTAATTAGCTGATTAGTTAAATTAGAGGTGTAATGGAAGATGAGAAGATACTAAAATGTGCAGGACAGTGCATGTCCTCCCTGTGCTTGGGGGTTTCCTCCGGGTTCTCCGGTTTTCTCCCGCAGTGCAAGGACATGCAGATTGGGTTAACTGGAGTTCCCAAATTGACCGTAGTGTGTGTGAGAGAGTGTGTATGTGCCATGTGAGAGATTGGCACCCTGCGATCATGTGTCGATTCGATTTGTATTGCGGTTCTTTAAGTATCCGTGAATGAATAGATTCTTCCTCATCTCTATGTAATAATAAGGAAAAACATTCCAGCCAAAAGCCAGCCATTCTTTTTTCCGTAACCCAGCCACAGTAACATTGAATGGGTGTTCCCAGACCTCAAAATACACTCATGCTTAAGGGATCAACATTGACATCATTCCTTTCAAACCTGTACTTTCTCTGAAGCTACCCTAGTCAGTAGTCCAGAACCTACTGCTAGCAAACACTGCCTATGAAAAGAAGTGACATGCTATGAAAAGTGGTCATGGCAGCAATGTAACCCCAGGAATACCTGAAACTCTGAGGTCTTATTCCAGAAGAAAACAAGAACACCACTGACTGGCCCAGGGATACAAAACAGGTGTCTGTTTTACTGCCTGAGAAAGTATGATGTGTAAATGTGTGACTAAGGATTCCCAAGTTAAAAAGACAGCGACACAACAGCATTCTCTCTTTCTCTCTCTCCCCAGCGTTTTGCTCCGAGCCGTGAGCGTCCACATGGCTTTAAGTGGAGAAGGAGAGAAAGAGTGAGCCACAATGGAATGCCAGTGCTCTGCTTGCCAAGAACACTTTTCCCATGCATCAGAGAGCCAAGACTTCCCTCAGCCAGCCAAGAATAGCACCGCTGTCCTAACACACTCACTGAGGCCTACACATGCACACACATCCCTCACGTCTGGAGTAACAGAGCTCTTAAAGGCCCACCGGGTGCTTTCCATAAACTATAAATGAGATCTCGATCTTAAAAGGGCAGGTGGACAGTGCAAAAAAAGACAGAGGCGTCCAAATTAGTTCTGAGTTATGAGTTAATAGATGGCTTGCTGAAAGCTAAAATAAGCACAGTGCACATCAAGGTCCTAGTCATAAATTTCCCCATAAGTCGTTCCGAGTTGCCAAAAAGAGATTGTGGTAAACATGTATTTTTATTGCATGATGACTCCTTTGGTACTTCAGCAGATTAAAGATTTCGAATGCAGAGATTGGAAATACAGTCTCCTTTGTTACTGTACATAAGGTATTTTTGCATATCTGTACATGGAAGTCATTACTAGTCCAAATGGAAAGTGTGCAAGAAACCTAATCGGCGACGGTAAAAACTGGAGGCTAAGATATCCTTAAGTTACGTAGCAAGTTAAGTGTATTAATACACACTAAGAATAAGACAGTATTATCTCCTTCTAACAAAGTTTTTTATGTAACCCATGTGTTCTGCGACCTTGACACAAGGTCAAGTCATTGAGACGGTCATAAACCTAATTACTCAAATCTGGCTGTTTCGCTTGGTGTCATCTGTATTTCCACATGAAATAAGTATTCCTAATTCTGTGTACACAGATTAACCTGACTAGTAAAAATCAATTTAGTACAATGGCTGATGTGTGGTGTGGCAGGTGGTGTATCTACAGACAGCATTGCACTAACATGAAGTGATGTACATTTAAACATAGCTAACATAACTCTGCGTTGAGGTCCAACGTTGGGGAAGGTTGTTATTGAAAGTTAGAATTACTTTGCTAAAATGACGTTGAGATAACATCCCAAACAAAACAACACAACCTCAAAACAACAAAATTTGAACCGTTATTTGGAGAATTAATATTCATTTGCACACCGTCTGACCACACCCATGGTCCAGTAAGATTCTAACCGGGTTTAGAATTTGATTAGAGATTGGGCCGAACAGAACAGCTTCCTGAATACCGTGTACGCATCTCATTTTACCTCTTTGTTAAAATATACATGTATATATATTTTTTATATTATCACGAGGTGCATCTTAGCTCCCAAATTACTGTACTATAATATGGTGTTTGTGGTGCTCGTAGTTATGTACACACATTTTGGAGCATCAACAGTATGTTCCCTTGCGGTTCAGTGGTAAGCATTCACTGTTCCTACCGCGGTGACCGGAGTTCAAATCCTGCTCAGGCCATCAGTTGAAAGTCATTTTTTTAGCACTGTTTCACTGGCACTCATTACCCCGTCATCATACAGTCACCACCTTTCAGAAAATCTGTACTGTTACCGAACATCACCCCAACATTTGGACAAACATTTGACAAATTGCTTTAAAATCAAACAGGTTCATCTGAATTCCTTACAAATGTGACAGCATCAATACACACACTTCATATTTACCAAGGCAGCCCGTATTGTGATAGACATAACATGTGGTCAAAGGTATGTGAACACCCTCCTGACCATCACGCCATATGCTTTTTTGCCAGTTGTAAGATCACAACGCTCTAGAATGCCTTTGTATGCAGTAGAAGTACAATCTGCCTTCACAGGAGCTAAGAGGCCCAAACCGGTTGCAGCATAATAATGGGCAGAAAGTGAGGCCCATAAAGGCAAGGTTGATGTGGATGTAGTCGGGTGGCCCGCACAGAGCCAAATCCCCAAAGCCACACTCACAAAAACTAGTAGGAAGCTTTCTTAGAAGAGTGGAGAATATTATAACAACGAAAGGGGCAAGGCATTTGGGCTGGATAGTTGATGTCCAAATACTTTTGGCCATATGGTGTAACTACTAGAATTCAGTTAGGTGGATTTGTCAGAGTTATTTCACTATGAGATCAAATATTTATGATATTGGAAATATAGCTATTGTTAGCCTACAGCAGTGTTTTCCCATGTTCCCCAGTTGTTTGGTGAAAAAGACATTCATTTACAAGTAGAGTAAATAAAATGAGTCTGTGAGCTGAAGCAGACATCTCTCTCTCTCTCTCTCGATTCTTTCTCGTATTTACTTTCCTACGCTATGTAGGAGTTTATATCTTTCAACTTTAATTAGAGTGAAGAGTTTGAAGCCGTACTTAAAACCCAGTGTAGTGGCACTTTACCTGAGTAAAGAATTTGGGTTCTTTTACCACCTCCATACGAATGTTAATTCAGAACGTGCAAGGACACAAACCGATGTCTGAGTGCAGCAGTAAATAAGGAAAAGAAAAGCATCAGTCTTGTCCTACCCAGTGTAGGCAATGAGAAAACAAACACACTGAAGCCTTATGCTTCAGAGAAAGCCTCAAGAGAGCAAGAAGAGAAGCCGCAGCAGTGTGATTAATTGCTATGCTTCACCACACACCTTCAGAGGCCACTGGCCTTTCGCTAAAGAAGAGATTGTACTTAAGCCCCTCTGGCAGAGTAAAAGAAAGACAGAACGGCTGAAAATCATCGGCACATATGTTCATACGCCTCCTGATCACCCAAGACGACAGACTACAGACATATACTGCAAACTTCACATCATTACACGTGAACATTTCCTCTGTCCGAGGTGCAAACCCGCCCCCACAACCCAGCACCCACACACAGCAGGGGGCAGCCTTGACATTCACTCACCCTGACCACTTAACACCCAGACGGAGGGGAAGAGGAAATGCTACAACTACACATAATTAATCACACAGCTCGCAAAGATTAATGACCAAGACATAGGACGCGCCAAACACACTAAACACCAATATTCAGTAATAACTAGCTCAGTATGTCTATATTTCCTCATAAAGTTAAATCACCTCAGCTGCTCAGCTTTATAAAAAAATGAAAACCGTAATAATCTGATGACTGGACAAATGGATAACGTGTTGAGACTTTGGAAGGGGTGTGGATACGAGCCCAATCACTGCCGGTCTGCCACTGTTCGGCCCATAACCCTATGCCCATATGAAATCACTCCGTCATTGCGGTTCCAAAGCCTGACTGAGAAAGGAGGAGGGTTGGGCATCGGGTTAACTGAGGGCTCGGTAAAAACCACCACTGTGTAGAAATTATGGAACTTGTCGCCAGATGTGCTCAACATCAAACGAGGAGCAACAAACAATGCTTTTTAAAAGAGAACAGTTCAAAGACATGCAGAGTAGGGCAATTTAAGTTCCCAAATTGTCCGTAGTGGGTGAAATGGGTGTCCCCCGCCTCATGTCCAAAGGCTCTGGGATAGGCTCTAAGCCCCCATGACTGTGTACAGGATAAGAACATTTAGGAATGAATTGTGCAATAACAATGCACAATAAGGCCCTTTAGTGATATATATGTGGTTAATAAAATAATTATATTCTGCATGTCATTAATATTATTTTTTTGCACATCGTTTAATTATGAACTTTGAATACACTGTAATACATATAGTTTGTGTGAAGGTCTTCTTTAGCATAAATAAATATCATGGTACCTCTCGTGTGCCATTTCCGTACCCCCATGAGCTCTAGATTTAAAAAAAGAAGAACAATAACCTTTTTAACAATATATCTTGAATTGAAGAAAACTTCCAAAATATTATAAAAGGAATGTTGGGGAAAAAAAAATAATTCTGACATTTTATGTATTAAATAAAAAAGAATAAAAAAAGGTCGAAATAAATGAAATTATACGTCAATAGAAACACTTTTAAGCTTTAAAGCCGTCTACAAATATCTTCACACAAAATTCAAATCTAATAAAGAAAAATATTTTGCTTTTGCTCATATTCAATATCTTGTACTTGCTAACATATCTTCTTTGCAGTTCTGGTATATCTTTTTCCATTGCTAGATTTTAGAATAATATATGAAAAAAAATGTCACAACTATATTTTTAGACCTCATTTTTCTTATTTTCTTTTTTTGGTTTGATCAATTTTGCGCAATCGAACCAAAACAAATTTATGAATTTTAGTAAATGGACTAAAAGTAATGACGTACATATTTTCATTCATTCCTTTCCCATACTTCCTGGAACTTAAATGATGGAGCTTTAAGGCACAAAGTGCCTAGGTGGGGTGCCAAAATCTTTAATCATACTCTGCAGGCAAATTGGAATTGCCATTCAGCCCACCACTGAGTTCTTCGGACTGTAAGGGAAGCTGGAGTACCTGGAAGAAACCCGCAAAGCACAGCTAGAACAGGCAAACTTCACAAACACACACCGCGGCAAGATCCGCACCCTAAAACCCGGAGGTGCGAGGTAACAGTGCGAAGTGCTGAGTGCCTGGGGCTGTCTAAATATCCTCTTTTTATAAACGAGACTTTTCCAATTTTAGTCTTTTTCTTTTTATCCTAAGGGTATACGGATTTCCGAGCCTAATACCTTTGCACTAGCCTCATTTCATTTTCTGTAGTGTTTGTAAAAGAATGGATTAAATGTACGTTTCTAGAGAGTAACTGTTTCATGGATATGTACATCCCTCATGCATGAACACATTACCGGATAACAGGCTGTTGATCGTGGACTTGCCTGGAGCGTTTAACAACCACACTCCGTTATGTTGATGTGTGTGAGTTTCAGAGTGTGTGTGTGTGTGTGTGTGTGTGTGTGTGTGTGTGTGTGTGTGTGTGTCGGAGCCTGTATGCGTGTCAGAGAGTGTACTCGGTCTGTTTTCCTCTACACATTACGCGTGAATCATAAAAGAACATTTTTCCTCGCCACGGGAAGAGCGTGGCTGGATTTTCCTGGAGGTGTTTTGTAAAAGTGCAGCTCTGTACTCATGAGCGCGTAACGTTGTTTGGTAAACACTCGCTCTGTTGCCAGGCAGACATGCACCGCGGCTGCACCAATCACAGCTCGGGATGATAGGCCAACAAGGTTAGCGCTCTAACGAGCACACTCTTTACACAAACTCAGAGACGGAGTGCCGTGCTGCCATGGTGCTCTCGTTAAACCCCAATCATGACTCGCCTCGCCTCGCCGTGAATTGAGCACATGCATACATAATAAACAGGAAGGCACTTTATTAGAAGAACCACACTTAGCAGGTCAGATCAGTCATTACACTGTGAGATGTGTGCTTTAAATATTTTAACATACAATCATCGGAGTCATGTGGAAAACAGAGAAACCAGGGAGGATTAAGACCAAGAATACACATACGTTGTGTGTAGGCATGTTTTTAGATCTTGGTGGGGACCAAATGTCCACACTTGTTTTAACTTTGTGGGGACATTTGTGTGATTCCAATGAGGAAATCTGCAGATTCTATTTGAAAAAACGTAAAGATGGAAAAGGTTTATGTTTTGATTACTGAGGTTAAAGTTACAATTCCAGTTAGGTTTCACAGATTATCTGCATTAATGATTATGGTAGTGGAAGGTCCTCAAAAGTATACTAATACCGGAACTGTGTTTATGTGTGTCGTAAATCCCAGCATACCTCATTCGGGTTTAGCTCCTGTGTTCTCCCTCCAGTGTCGTCAGTGTGTGAAATGGCCCATGGGGGTTCTTACAATGCCGGCACAGCAAGTGTCCTCAAGCTTTCGGCTCGGTCTGCACACACAAGCACATTATTCATCATTTGTGTGATGAATCCACTTATTTGAAT
>QMIH01000236.1:595803-615829 GCA_003987875.1 Clarias batrachus
AAGGCTCCATTAAAAATACAAGAAGGTCTGGCTCTTTGGAAACAAAATATGAAGAAATGAGTGGTGGCTTAACACTTTTCACAGTACTACAAGTGATAATTGGTTCCTGCAAAACGTCACAGTCAGTAATTTTACGACACTGTATTCAAAGCTACTTCTATTAAATTCAATAAAATAAATGAACAGTCTCACTTACACCACTCTGAGAAGTTGGAAAGCAATTACCTTGATTTGAATAATTTGGCGATCTTAATGATTAATTTTTTTCATTTATTTATTTATTTACTGTATTGTTCGTCCAACATCATTCGAATGAAATATGTAGATTCTTCCTACGCTACAGTAATTCACTCAATGGCTATAATCTCCTGCAAGCGAAGCACTTTTCATACGAGTCTTCACCACACTGTCGCATAGCTCCGAGCCCGAAGGCACTTTGGTAATTGTCAGTTTGAATATAGACATGTCATACAGTCATGTTAAGCCTTGCAGGAAGTGGAAGAATAATAGCAGTCTTACAGTTGGCTAGCAAAAAAAAAAAAACATTACAGAAGTACTTTTCAACTCCTAAACTTTTCTCGGATAAGCACTTTTCTCGGATAAGTTCCAGCTTCCTTTTCTGTGTGAAATTACAATTTAACTTTTTTCCCCCCTCTGATATACTAGCAGGCTGCTACATGTACAATACTTGCAGGCATTCCTGAGCTTTCTGCTCATTCTCCTCTTGTGTGGAGGTCTCACGGTAGCTCTCCTGCTGCTCCCTCAGCTGTGGTCCAGCATCTGACAGATGGCCCGGGCAGAAAAATGCCTGACTCTTGGGTACTTTTTTTTTGTTGTTGTTGTAATTTCCAGGCATTCAGCAACTCATAACATACCTCAGAAATGTCTACTGTACAACACCCCAAGAGTCTGGCTCTGCTCCTCACTCCCTACAGTCTAGCACGGGCCGGGTGCACACGTTTACAATCACTGGAAGGGCAAGGGTTTTTTTTTACAGTAAGAGTCTGCAGACTAGAAGAAATCTTCTCTGGCTCAAATATATAAGCAGACCTGGAGGCTTGGAGTGTAATTGAATAAAAATACTGGCTATTAATTGAGCTATTTTCCACCCGTCCACTTCACTTTTTTATCTCAAGCGTTCGATTTGGGGAGTGAAATGGAATGGGATGGAGAAAGACCACATGACGTCGCCACATCACTCATATTCAAATCGCTCTCGTGAAATCGACCGTGAAGAAAACAAATAATCCACGCCAGAATTTACAGTGCATGCTCCAACACAAGCAAGGTGAATGAAGCAGAAACACCCCCTCCCACACACACACACACACACACACACACACACACACACACACACTTCTGAATAGAGGCTTTTAATCATCATCTAAATAAGTAAGCACACCTGCATGTGTGGGTGACAAACTAAGTGCAGACCTGATGCCTGTCACACTAAAGCCATCGCGCTCCTTTCATAATTGTATGTGAATTATGATTACTTTTAAAGATTCTTCATCGAATGCTTTTGAATAGTAATTAGTGGAGAAATATATTCAGTTAAGTATGATTCTTTTGTCTCGCTACACTGACACCAAATTGATTTTTTAAAATGATTTTAATATGGTTGTATTTGAGAGCGGCATGGTGGTGTAGTGGTTAGCTTTGTGGCCTCGCACCTCTGTGCACCTTGTATATAGTCTGTGTGTGTGTGTGTGTGTGTGTGTGTGTGTGTGTGTGTGTGTGTGTGTGTGTGTGTGTGTGTGTGTGTGCCCTGTGAAGGATTGTCACCCCGTCCAAGTGTACCCTTACTTGTGCCCCAAGGCTCCAGGCCCCCATGACGCTGTACACAGGATAATGTGGTATAGACGATGAATAAATCAATATATCTGAAATAAATTTGGTGAGAATTGTAAAAAAAAAAAAAAAGAAAAAAAAATTAAGTATAAAAAATCATGACGCTAATGGAATCAGAATTCAAATCGAATCTGCACCTACAGGTAGCTATCATGACAATAATCCCTTGTGATTCCCATATGCTCACTACACTGTGTGTACTATAAATCTGTTGCAGATACTATTTAATACACTAAGAGCAAAATAAAACTTGAGATCCCATCATTGGAAAAAGGTTATATTAATGAAAAAATACATTTATAATTTATACAGCTTTAGTAGCCTCTTTCTCCTGGTCAGGGTCAACTACATATGAAGCCCTCACATAAACAGAGACTTTGTACAGTTTTGAGGTTATGAGGTGTCAGCACTATCCTATGAGCATTTTATGAATATGAAATTATAAAAATAAAAAATAAATAAAATTAAAAAAATTGTGGAAAATTTGTGATCCTTTATTTTTTTAAATGTTTACAATAATTTTTGGCTATTATTACAGACATACACCTTTTAATTTCTGAACATTTCATTTACAGAATTAATTTTTTTATTGATTATTTATACATTTATGTAGGATTAAACACATTCAAGTTCAATGCACAAAATGTCAGTGACAGCTGTACATTGAAATGCGTTCTGTGAGGTTCAGATACTCTTCACCTGAGCAATATATACAGTACTGTATGTACAAAATAAGCAAAATATATTAGTATTAGTGTATATCTGTGTGAATGGTATGTATGCCTAGTGGTAAAGAAATAAAGCACAGATCCAGTCCGAGAGACCTGTTTAAGATCCTAATAATTATAAGCAGTCAATACCAAATATACTGTAGCAACTCTGATCATGATGGGTTTGTGATTTCCACCAATGTGACTAAATTGGAGGATTTGAGTCCACACTTCAGGATCCACAGGGAAACTAGACCTCATTTTGTAACATTGTAATATGAACAGGTGAAAAGTGAAATCAGTGTTTCTGCAGTGTATTGTATAACCTGACAAAGCCAATGCACCAGAAATCCCATCTCTGTCTTTCCCTTCTATTAGACACAAAAACTCAGCGCAGGCTGCTGTGTTACTGCCTCGCTACATACTGTACATTAACGCGTAGTCGCTCTTATTGTATCTTTTCCGCATATGGTCTGAAACGGAACGAGAGCTCTGTATAGCAAATGCATTAGAAAGCCCAGAAGGAGGTTGTCTACTCCTCACACAAAGCAGCTCACTCTTTTAGATCAAATCAAATTAGGAACTACTAGGAAATAGCTTGAAACGTATTTGAAAATGTAATGCATACTAGATAAAAAGAAAACAAAAATAGATACACTTTCTTACCTACAGCAATAAAAATGCACTGGTGTTATCAAAGTGGCTCAGTTACTACAGTCACTCTGATCTCACCTCCAGTCTATGAGTGTGGAGCTTGTATGTTGGGTTTCCTCTCTCAGTCAATAGGCTGACAGATGTTTCTAAATTGCCTGTGGTGTATGATTGGATGTACAGTATGAGTGATGTGCCCTGCATTGGGTTGGCACCCCATCCAGGGTGTCCCCTGCCTTGCCACCCAATCTCCCTAGGATATACGGCAAGCCCTGGAAAAAAGTACATGTGGGAACCGATAGGAAGACATCAGAAAGCCCAGTGTATCACAGCCTGCCACATATGGAGCTTAGCAGGCAAAGAGTACAAGGTTGTTGATCCAGCCTCCAAACTCCCCAGATCTCAATCTGACTGAGAATCCATGGAATGTATCCGATAAACATGTCTGGTCCATGGAGATCACAGCCCACGGCACCCAAAGGATCCACCACTAACATCCTGGTGACAGATACCACAGCACACCCCCAGAAGTTTTACTGTCAGTGCTGCCAAGGAGGCACAAGGGAAACCTACACAATACTGTCTGTGCATAATGTTTTGTGTTGTAATATTATGGCTGATAGGTGATTTCCTATTACTGTATACATACAACAGCAAACAAATTATCATTGAGGGGGAAGTGATAATAATAGCGAGTTTGAGAAGTTCATTTCTGACAGTTCCTTCCTCTTCTGAGATGCAATCTCAAGTGTTATACTGAGCATGTACAGCATTTGGTAAGCATTACAATGCAATACTGTTTACTCTTCCACTGGGGCCAAGAGAGAGAGAGAGAGAGAAGAAAATAGAGAGATAAAGGAGGCTGACTGGGGCAGCAGTGACTAACAGGCAAAGAAGAGAGATGGTCTCACAGCTGAGTTCTCCTAATCATCTTATAATTTGATATATAACATTCTTCCATTTCTCTTCATCACTCCATGTTGGCCTGCTGCCCTCTATGCTGGCCCAGATACTGTACAACTCGCACTCTCTCTCTTTTGTATGTACAGTATGTTTGTGAGTGATTGATCAAGACAGTGCAAGGGTCGACATCCAAAACCACAAACATCTAAACAAAACACTATATCCATTCATTAGAACCTGCTTTGACATCCTATTCAGTACATTATTTTGTGGGTTTGGACAGAGTAAGCAATAGAAATACAGTAGCTGTCTCATTTCTGGCATTTAATTTTCACCAGACCCAAACTCAATCGTAACCATAATTGTAGTTCGGGCAGGCCAACATTAAACAAACAAAATAAGGTCAAGAGGCTATCATTATTGACTCATGCTATAGGCTGATATTAAGTGAACAACTCAATAATAGTCAGCTGAGGGCTGCCAACACATAGCTTACAGTTTAGCAGCTCATCTTATAGTGTATCATTAACTAGATTTGACAATTTCCAGCCCAAATTCATTCCAAAAACCACACCAAATTCCTGAATCTGGCCCAAAAGCATTGGGACTGGAAAAGGGCAATATGCTTTTTGTTTTTCCATGGGGAACCAAGGATTTCACATGTATTTCCAATTTCACCAACATTACCATTCCATAATTATCCTTTCCCATCCCCAATCATTGCAAAGTTTTTTTTTTCTTATAATAAATACATCGTGTACACAGTTTATTTATAAACTAGCTCAATTTGACTCTCCTGTTATTAACTTTCTTGTCCGGTATGTAGAGCTAGCATGGGGCAGCATAATTCCTGTCTCAATCTTCTATTAGCACTCAATTTTTTATCACAAGTTGCAATAATGCCTCTACAATGTCGATTATGAGCCTCTAACTTCCAGGTGAAAATTGAGTAATTTGAGTGGACTTTGTGGTTTGAAACGTTTCATTACTTGCTCAAGTAGCTTATACAGTCTGAGAATGTTCCCAGACAGAAGAACTTTCTCAGGCTAAAGAACTCTTTTAGATTAAAGTTCTTCAGTTCTTTTAGACTGAAGAACTTTATCAGCCTGAAGAACTTTCTCACACTGAAGAACTTTCTCACACTGAAGAATTTTCTCACACTGAAGAACTTTCTCAAAATGAAGATCTTTCTCAGACTAAAGAACTTTCTCACACTGAAGGACTAAAGTAAATAAAGTGTTATAAAGAACTTTATCAGACTGAAGAACTTTATCAGACTGAAGAATTTTCCAAACTGGAGAACTTTATCACACTGAAGAACTTTCTCACACTGAAGAACTTTCTCAAAATGAAGAACTTTCTCACACAGAAGAACTTTTTCAGACTGAAGGACCTTCTCAAAATGAAGGACTTTCTCAAAATGAAGGACTTTTCCAAACGGGTGAACTTTATCAGACAGAAGAACTTTCCCAGACTGATGACATTTCTCAGACTGAAGAAGCTATGAGGTGCACATCTAGAAACATTTGTCACCAGTGGAAACTGTCAAACAACTTTTTTTTTTTTTTAAGTCACTGATTTATCCAATCATTTTTGAATTAGCATTTGTTGAAATAAAATAAGAACGTCCTGCCATGTTCATTTCTACAATCAAAAAAGTCAAGCAGAGATCCTACTGCTCCACATATCAAAGGGCATTTTGAGATTTGTAACAAGTTAATAAACATAAAAAAATTAAAGAGCTTTTTTCCTTTTAAAATCTGCAATATGTAATGTATGTAAATAATTAAACATTGAAATATATTTATCTCCCAAATATGTAAATACAACAACAAAACACAATTAACTCTACTTGATAAACTAGGGAAATGTATTGTAATTGTATCCATTATTAAAGGCTTTGGGAAGAACAGACTGAACTGGAAGATAAAGCTGATGAGTAAGCGAGTACTAGGAGATGTAATGATACTGACATGTTTAAACATTAAAGAAAGCAGCCATGTCAGCATATAAAAACCGCTGAGGAAATCCTGATTCTTAGGCTACGTTCACATTACAAGCCACATCGTTCCATTCTGATTGTTTGGTCAGATCAGATTTGCATGTCATGACGGTTCACGTTCATAATTACAAGTGATTTTATCTGACGTTAATCTGTCCTCTGAAACAGCACGCATGCTGTATCTTTCGCTACATCTTTGCTCGCACCATCTGGTTTGAAACAGCTCATGAATTCATGCAACCGCTCATTCATTTCAAACAATCGATGCGATTCAAGTCACATGACCGTGTCTGATCACGTCAGATCCGATCAGAAAAAAAATCACATCTGTGACACATTAGTGTAAAAAAACAGAACTGAGTCACTTCAGGCTGGTAATGTAAACATAGCCTTATAGCTAGCTGGTCTGACTGGATTTCTGCACAATCGGTAGTGTGTAGTTATAAAAAAGTTTATAGTGTAAAACACAGGAACATGTTGTCATTTATCTTCATACCAGTAATCCCTACTTAACTCCTCTCCTTTCTGACAAAAAGTGTGTGCGTGTGCATGTGTGCCTGTGTGTGAGTGTGTGTGTGTGTGTGTGTGTGTGTGTGTGTGGTCCTACCTTCATGTGTATAATCTTCCCATCTCTCTCCTATTACACACACACACTAGTTTTACCATGTTTATGAGGACCTTTCTCAGACATTTATTGCTGAGATTGATTCACACCTAACTTAAATTTAGTCCCAGCAGGAAAGCTTTATGGCTCGTTTAGCATTACACATAAAAGCTGCATCACAAAAAAAAAGAAAGAAAAAGAAAAAAAGGCATCACACCATTTATTTTGTGAGGACCGGGTGATTTCAAGGACTTCTGGCGCTACCCAATACTTCCAAGGACATTTACCCCTTTGTGTTTAGTGCTCACAAAGAGCTGAATACCTGCTCGAACGCGTGTGTGCGCACACTCATAAACACATACACACACGCACTTCCCACTCAAGGTCAGACTGTAAGTGTGTCGGTGAGGGAGTGGTTGGAGATGACATCATTACTACAACAGCTCTTAAAGACAAGATCAATAGACGAGTCGCTCTGGGCCGAGGCGTGAGCTCATCTTCTCAGCCAAGACCTGATGACTACAACCTTCCAGAGTGTATGTGCGTGTGTGTGTGTGTGTGTGTGTGTGTGCGTGTGTGTGTGTTGGATAGCAAGGGAAAATCCATTATACAGCACGGCCAAGCGAATCCAACATGAGCTGTGCATCTGATTATAATAAAGAGAAATGACTGTACATACTGCACTGTACATACTGACACTGTCTCATACATTATACATTTAGACTAATCTTTAATAGTACAGCTCTGTCCACTGGATGTGTGGTGTTTATAATTCCTCTTGTATGACATGCTGTTCCTATTACAAGAAGGAAATCAAAGCAAGGTCAAACTGGTAATCTTGAAACGTAATTAGTATTCTAGACCGCTTCTCTGTTCCTCGGTGACTCTAAGCTGAAACAACACTTAAGGGAGAGAAAATCACACATATACTTTCCCTGTCTAAAGACTAAACAGCTGTAATAATAATAGGCAGCTCTTTTCCGCCGGCTCGGACCAGGTGAACTGGAGAGGCTTTATTCAGCCCTACGCTATGCTCTCCTCTCTTCTCATCTCCCCTCATTGTCTCTGTGGCATCACTTCGATGCAGAGATAGCCACGTCCCCTGGCTTGTGCTAGCATAACAATCAAGACAAAAGCAGCAGTAAGCGGATAGCGCCGTGTCTCTCGAGTTACCACGGCGTACTGGAACAACCTCTGAGGCTGGGTTGACCAATACTATTGTCCGGCAATCATACAAAGCCATTCAGATCATTGGTGTACATTACGGTGCGCCATTGTTGCAAAATGCTTTTTTGGTTCAGTTTTCCGTCCCTTATTTTAAGCACTCGATTTGCTTAATTTCCGAGCTGACGCTCGACGACAACTCTACAGGATTATCCAAGATGGCTGCATTTCCACGAGTACATTTCTGCATTCAACTCCACTGTCACGTCGCCTTGTTTATCGACTGCAGTCACCCCCTGTCCTAAATGACGTCAGAACATTCTCTAGATGTAGACAGACGTCCTTAAGCTAGACAGCAATTAACCATATGTTCCCATCATATCAAAGAAACAAACATGAACCACCGTAAATGGTGCGGCTAATCAACATTTAAGGATCGCTGTGTAAATTTGCTGTGCTGTTGCTTTAAGCCTGAGAACAGGCACATGCATGTAGATGGTGCAAGGTGGAGAAGTCGGGGTGTACGCAAACAAAAAAAAGCAGGCACAGATAGAGCGAGAGAGAGCGAGAGAAAGTCAACAGAGGACAAACAGTCTGTCAATCAGCTGTCAAATTCTGTACATTGTGTTTATACACTGCAGGTTTTTTACATACAGGCAGGTGGCGCTGTTCTTTAGGCCACAATGTCATCCTAAAACAAGCAAGTAAAGTCCGAGTGCATCGTTCCAGCGATGAGTTTGTAAGACCTTTCCACACATCCACGCACATCTACAGCAGTGCAGCAGTGTAACTACAAACGAATGCAGTGTCCTGGAAAACAACAAATTACAGACAAAAGTGGTCTCTGTTCAACGAATAGTCATACGGTAATCAATCATTAGACACGTATATAATGAGTGATCTGAGATACGATATGGGCTGGATAAACAGAGCCTGAAAATCATCATCAAACGGATAAACGGATAAATGGAACGAACGTTATTCTATTTTCCATATGTCTGCTACAGTACACGTCACATGTGTTAGTCTAGTCTATTGATCTATTGACGTTCTGCTTTCTAAGAAAGAACTCAAGGAAAGTTAATAGGCTTTTTAAAGTTTATACAGCGACATATTAAATACTGAGTAAATTCCACATGTGCACTGAGAACCAGGTCAGCCAATGAATGAAAGTCGATGCTATAGTGTTAGCTCATTGCTGGGACACTAAGTTGCCTGGTAACTCAGTCACATAAAGATCTGGTTGCATGGTTACGGAGCGCAAGCTCGCTTTGCCATGGTCTGTTGAGAGCAGACACAAACATGATTAAGAAGTCAAAGCCAAAACAAGCTACTTACCTCACATCACATGCACACACACACACACACACACACACACTCTTGACAAATATCCTGAGGAGGTTACAGGAAGTGCGGAGAGGCTTTACATCTCAGTGAATGCCTTTATGCTTTGGAGGGTAGGGCAATCAAAACAAATATGATTGTAATTGTTGGCAAGGTGTAAAAACAAGAAACTATAGATACATATGTTAAATACCAAGCCCGCTGTTTGTCATATGGATAGCAACGAAAATCGAGAAATGTTCTTCGAAAAAAGTGCGACGGTGTTCAAAGTGAAACCGGGACATTTGGTTGTGCAAAATAATAAAACATACAATAGTTATGAGTTAAGCTCGATTGCCGTCTCCGTGTGCATGGAGTTTGCATGTTCTCTCCGTGCTTGGTGGGTTTCCTCCAGTGTTCCCAAATTGCCTGTAGTGTGGGAATGAGAGTGTGAGTGAGTGTATGTGTGTGCCCTGCAATGGATTGGAACCATGTCCGGGTGTACCCCGCCTCGTGCCCTAAACCTCCTGGGATAGGCTCCAGACCCCCTGCAACCCTGAATACAGGATGAGAAACTCCAGTTCTCTCTGTTTATCCCAGCGCTCCACTAGTGCATTGAAAGAAACTTTTCTAAGTATGCCCGAGCCATAATTGGACTGCCAGCTTCATGTCCGAAACGCTGGCCTTCCAGGAACTCATTTAATGGTCCAAATAAGTGGAAATAGCTTGGAGCGCATACATGTACATGCATACATGTAGCAATACCTCCCAGCTGAGTTCCTATTGTCACTAAGGTCGTGCATTATCCTGCTAAAAAACAGGATGATCAAACCAGGCCATTTATCTCATTATTGTTCATAGTAACGTCTGCAGTGGGATCCGAGCCACTTCGGGCCGAGATGGGCATACAGTACAGAACGGCCTGCTTTAAAACATTTGCACCTTTAAAGTGTTATATTGCTTCTGCTATATTGAGTCTCAACCCCGTCCTGTGCTTGGAGTCTTCTGTAAATGTAAATTTTTTTTTTAAGAATATCCAAGTAAAACTTGAAACTTGTGAAGAAATTTCTCATAAAAGACTGAAACCTCTTCAATTCCCAAATTCGTGATAAAATAAACACAATAAACACGCAGTCTGTCATTTTTCTTGGTCGTCTCCATTGTCCTATCATTGCTGAAGACACGATGCGCTGATTCAAGGCTACGACTCGATGTGACTACATTGCATTAAGTCTGCGCAGTTCGCACGTTTACGGTGCCAGTCAAAAGTCTGTACACAACTTTGKATTTATTTTCTACATTCACTGATGTGTGTAATTGGTGTAATCGTGCTCGGCTGTATTGTATCTGTGCAGATTAGCATGGGAGGCCATATTAACATTCCTAAATCTGTTCCTTCCATTGAGATATAGAAACCCGTGGTTCATTCCTACTGTACATACTGCAAAGATGTAACACAATGTGGTCAGTTTCAATCAAATGAAAGTTCATGTGACTGGCTGAAATCGTAGGAGACGAGACGCCTGGAAAGACGTGAAAATCCACATATACTGTAAATACAGGGATGTTTACGAATGTCTAGCGGGTTATCAACTCAGATCCGTCCGTCTGCAAAGAAATATAATCACATTTGTGAATCACAGGACATTTCTGGAAACTGGTCTGACTCCATACAGTAAGACTCTGCCATGTATCTTAAAGCAGAAGACTGAAAATGAATATGACTCTACGGGAAACGCGTACTTTCTAGGAATAAGCTCCGGTGTCTGTGATACAGGTCTCTGTGTATACCCAGGGGGAAAACCTAGCACAAAATAAAAAAAAAAATAAAAATCTCTGACAGTCTGACATCTCACTCGGAGCCAGACACTAAGCAATGACATTTGTTACAAATTGTACCGGGGGCGTCCCGTGGCCCAACGGCGTTAACAGAACAGACGCTCAGGCACGAAACATAGCTGTCGCTGGTGTGCGCGGATGCTTGACGAAGCCGCGCTCATTATTTGAGACATTTCCTTGGTAACGATGTAATCTCGTGCTTTATTAACCCCGTCTGCAAAACTTTCACACCGCCGTTAACCGAAACCGAGAGACTGAACAGGAAATAGACATAAACGTGACATAGCAGCGATTAGACATGAGCGCGCAAGACCTTCTGATTTGAATGAACAATAATTCACACACATTTATACATGTATTTAACGTTAATTGAAGTTGGTTTTAAACTTCCATCAAGGGATCCGTGTAGAATTTAACTCTCACTAGAGGGACTGATGCGGCGCAGCTTTATGCCTTCAGCTCCTCATGTGTACACTTTGCTTCAGCCGCCCCACACACACACACACACAGCAACAGTACTTGTCTTCTCATAGGCTTTGCTGTAACTACACCGCTTCGTCGTGATGCATTCTGGGCTAAAGGTAAAACCTGAGCCGTGATTGTGTCGACGTACAGGTGGCGGATGTTTAATAAGACGGCTTTATTGCCTGTCCATATTTCAGAAAGCCGGACGTCCCTGTATTTATAGCCGCTCCTGGATTTGCGGGAACTGACAGTTAAAAGGTCGAAACACAGCAAACACACAACGGTTTCAGCCTGTAGAGGGAGCCGGAGCTTCGATCTGATCGGTAAAGATGTTTAAAATTATCATGCATGCTTTTTTTAAATGCCTGAACTAGTGACTTGTTTTAACACGGTGCTGGAAGAATCTTTTATACGAGGGTCGACACAGGCTTCAAGAGTTTAGCCGTAGTTTACCGAGTTMCACAGAGTGCGACTATTTATAACCTTCATGGTTGAGGTCTTTATAACATTTGCATTAGAGCTGCGCACTCACACCCCACTCATTTACATACCCAGGACATTTCACACAAAGCCTATTTGTGTGTGTGCGTGTGTGTGTATGTGTGTGTGTGTGTGTGTGTGTGTGTGTGGGAGGGGCAAACATTTCCAGTGTACATGCATGAATGTGTGGTGAGTGTATCACTACGCTCCCTCCCTTGTTATCAAAACAGCAAAGCTGTGTGTGTGTGTTTGTGTGTGTGTATGTAGAAGCTGTTAAGCAGGATTGTGTGTACTCTAGCAAAGCGAGGCTTGCCGTATGTGTGTGATGAGTCACAGCCTGACACAGCAGGAGGATTAATTACACTCCCTGAGTCTGTGTATGCCTGTGTGTGTGTGTGTGTGTGTGTGTGTGTGTGTGTGTGTGTAGCATGCGAGCCTGAGCATGTGCATGCATATATTAGTGCTATCCTGAGTATCGCTGGTCATGTTTAAGTAAAAGAGTTTGGTTCTGCAGGAGTACAGTGTGTATCAGATACAGCTCACCGCGCTCGCCCCCAGGACGCCGAAAGTAACTACACATCCCAGGATGATGTCATATTTCCCCCCCTCTGGCTATTTCTCTTTCTCCAGGTCGCCACAATCCGAGCATCCAATCCACATGTAATACGCACGGGTTTTACGCCGGATGCTCTTCCTGCTGCAGTTATCCTACGCATTATGTCCAGGCTTAGAAGCGGCACCGAGGTTGCAAAAGGATGGCGATGGTACCCTGAATCTCAACTGCCTGGCCACCCCTGTCCTGGATGATGCCATAAAATCATTTGGATATTACACAGTACATGCATGGAGGTGTATTGGGTAGCAATGTGACCTCTCACCTCCAGGGTCAAGGGTCAGGTCTGTATACAGTACATCATATGTTCTACTCGTGCTTGGTGGGTTTCCTCCAGGCATCCCGGGTTCCTCCCATAACTCAAAGACATGCAGATTAGGTTCACTGGCATTCCCTTATTGCCAGTAATGTGTTTTGTACTGTATGTGTGGGCCCTGCAATGGATTGGCACCTACCCAGGGTGTACCTCAAGTCTCCTGGGCTAGGCTCGAGGCCCCCTGCAAACACCGTACAGGTAAAGAGATCATTAAAGTGCAGCAAAGAGAGTTTTAAACGAGATAAGCAACAGTGATTAGTGTTAGTTTGGTTGCTCGAAAGTAATGTTGATCAGTACTTGATTCATGGGAATAAAGATGATAATTGCTTGGATGTTCCAGGTCACAATGGTCATCAGTGACTGACAACAAAACCTGCTCTATCAACTCCTTATTTGATCTTACGAATAACAGTGAGCGAGGGACAGTCACTGGATTGTTTTATTTTTATTTGTATTTTTTTAATCGAGTCATCAGATCTACCAAAAAAATAAATTAAAAAATGCACAGTTAGCAACACTGAGCACGACTACACCGAATTCTCCCCCGGGTTCTCTCACTGTGCAATCCTCAACCCTCAGATGACCATTATCATGAGTCAGGCTAAAAAAAATGGTGCGTCAGCAGCTTATTTGTACAGTGGAACACCCGAGTCATAATCTCTACTCACCTTTTAATTCGGGCTGTGTATGATAATGACTGACTCCAGCACGGCCCAAAATAACAACACTATCAATAACAGAAACCTTTAACTAAAGTCACATCYGCTTGCATTATATCAAATTCTACAGATATCGTAAGAGTTGGAAATTCTCCTTTGTAATAGCTAGTGGCTTTTTTTCCCCACAATCAGATTTGAATTTATATTAATTTATGTTCTACAAGGGGTGTTCAAGTCAAACCAGGACTTTTAATGGTGCACTTATGAGAGTAAAAACAACCTTTATTTCTCTACATAATCCCCTGCTACCTATTGCACTAATCCCAGTGTTTCATTAGTGCTTGGATGGCATCAAGGTAGAACGTTTTCTCTCTTCTGTACTCAGAAGCCATAATCGGATCATGACTGGCCACCCAGGAACTCCTTTAATAGCCCAAACATGTGGAAATAGCTTGGAGCGAGATCAGGATTGTCCAGTGGAGTTCCTGTAACATGCAAGTGGTGTTTAGGAATGATTGTGTTGCACAGTTCTCACAGACAGATGCGTCTGTTCCCCAAAGTTATTCGTTTATCATTTTTAATGATTATCAGAGCGCGCTGAACAACGTCAGTGAGCTCTGATCCACCTCGGGCAGGATCATCATTCACGGATGTACGGCCTACTTCAAACGTTCATACTGTATGTTTTACTACAGTTAAGAGCCCGATCACCGTACTGTGCTTGTCTTCTGTAAATGTAAATCGTTTTTTTACGACTTTAACACCGCTCATAGTTCCTGAGTGACAGTGTCACCCCTAGGAAGCACATGTTAGCGTTTTAGCCAGGTGAGAAGTGTGAAGGAACTGGCAAATGACTATATTGAAAGGAAATTTAAAAAATAAATAAATAAATAATAATAATAATGAAGTATATAAATTAGCTGCAAATGCTAAAAAAGTCAGTTTTTTCCCTAAAAAGCAAGCAATTTCCTACACGTGATTCACTGTATAATTCCTGATGCAATTCCCTTCACAGCCAGCAGAGGGCTCTAAAAACGACAGCTTCCTTCTTTTTTTTACATGTTGCTTCCCAGACATCATGCAGAATACATAAAACATCCCTAAACAAGATTTTAGCCTGTTCTTTACCGTGTTAAACCTTGTAATAAAGCCAGTGTAAGTGATGAGGTCATGGGTATTATAAAGCACTGATATGAGCCTGTGCTCCTGTCTGTGATCTAATCAGTCGTGAACGGTTGTCCAAACCTTGAGCTAGTCCTCACAGCAGCCTGTCCGCTATATAAAAAAAAAAAGAAGAAGGTCTGTTTTACAGCCGTCAGCGGGTCTTTTAATACATATATCCTCTGTAGCAGTTTTACAGGATCAGTGCGAGGCTTGAGAGGAAAAACTTTTTAACAGGAGGTATCAAATGATCCAGTCCTGAAGGCTGAGTCATACACACCTGTGCCTCATGCACATTTTCCCCTACATTCTTTACTCACTCACTCACTCTCACTCAAACACACACACACACACACACCCTTTACATACACTCCTATTCTGTAATCACAAACTCCGCAGTCGTCATCTGGCTATGTTAAGAGCGTTAAGATCTGGGCTGCGTCTACATGCCTGGGTCAACTCTCATCTGCAAACCATTTGGAGGCGGTCAGTGGTTTTTCCCAAAGCGATGCAGGAAATGTTCGCACGTCTCCATGCGATTGCAGTTTACAGTCACCCGATACGTCTCTGTTGCAGAACTAAAGCTTCGGCGAGGGTTTGAGTCAGTGACTAGAGCTAGAACACTGCTTTGTAGTGCACTTGAGATTATGGACAGGCGTAATCAGTTCGTTCTGCGCGCATTTCTGATAGATTAGACCTGTCCTGCGTTTGACTAATAGCCCAGCACACAATGCACCAACCGGAGCACTTAATCCACTTTGGGCAGGAGCGGGACAGGCTCGGGGGCTGGAGGAAATGACACGCGTCACCGTTAATGAGCCAGAGCCGGGGACGATACATCAGCATTAAGACATTTCACATTCACACAGCTGAAAATGCGAACTATTCACTCTCAGTCAGTGTGAGCTGCTCCACCTCCTCCCTCTTGCACACACACACACACGCACAATCGGGAGAACAAGGACCACAAATCCAGCAGTCTCATGCAAATCAAATACGCACACACAAAACAGGCACTCATGCACAGACACGCTCTCACACACCCCCTGTGTTCAGCTTGACACGGTGCTGGATGCTCAGCGTTGCAGAAAGTCCAAGGCAGCAATAAAACTGCCAGACTCCCACGCTCTCTACTCCAATCCTACCCAGTACAGCGGGACGTGCAGCTCAGGCACAGGGAGTCAGCCCTATGTGTGTGTGTGTGTGTGTGTGTGTGTGTGTGTGTGTGTGTGTGTGTGTGTGTGTGTGTGTGTGTGTGTGAGAGAGAGCGAGAGAGCGAGAGAGAGAGAGAGAGAGAGAGACATCGAGAAAGATTTATCAAAGTGTGTGTAAGTCTGAGCCTCAATGTTTATTTATGTGTTTGCGTAAGTGTCTAACTGTGTGTGTGTTTCTCAGTGCTTGGTAGTATGTACGTAGGACTTTCAGGGCTATGCCTGAGACAGAGAGGCTGGTGTGTGGATGTACTGTATGTGTGTGTGTGTGTTGGATGTGAACGAAATGTCCCCAAAAGTAAAGCAATACCTGATATTTTTGACCTTCATATGTGTGTGTGTGTGTGTGTGTGTGTGTGTGTGTGTGTGTGTGTGTGTGTGTCCTGTGACAGGACCAGGCTCAAATAAGCACTCCAGTTGGACAAACCAAATGTCTGAGCTCTTTTTAAAGGCAATTAAAGTGATGATGTAAAATCATGGTGTTATAAATATTCAGCTCCATTTCCCACATTGCCTAGCATGCTTACAGTATGAAGATCTA
Organism: Clarias batrachus; assembly: GCA_003987875.1. Taxonomy (NCBI): domain Eukaryota; kingdom Metazoa; phylum Chordata; class Actinopteri; order Siluriformes; family Clariidae; genus Clarias; species Clarias batrachus. The sequence goes on from QMIH01000236.1 coordinate 612,297, forward strand.
AGTATGAGGTATTAAACACATAGTCACGCAGGAAGGTTTTTATTATCCAAGCGCCTCTGTGACACAGTGTCACAACATCTGAAGGGCTTTCTGTCCATTTGCTTAAAATAGTGTGTAAGTATATATACATTTAAAAAAAATATTTTTACAGATTTCTATTTGAGATGATGTGGTGTTGCCTGCATTACTAAGGTGTGGGAACCAGATTGTATGTTGTGGCCATGACTTACTAATGCGTGGGAATGAGATGGTATGTTGTGGCCACTACTTACTGTACTAATACGTGGGAACGAGATAGTATGTTGTGGCCAATACTTACCAAGCCGTGGGAACGAGATAGTATACTAAGGCATACTGTAGGAATGAGATACTGCAGTATGTTGTGACCACTACTTACTAAGGCGTGGGAACAAGATAGTATATTGTGTGGGAACAAGATAGTATGTTGTGGCCACTACTTATTAAGGTGTGGGAATGAGATAGTATGTTTTTGGGAAATGACTTACCAAGGCGTTGACAGACTTGCCAATGAACGAGATAGTATGCTGTGGCCACTACTTACTAAGGCATACTGTAGGAATTAGATAGTATGTTGTGGCCACTACTTACTAAGGCGTGGGAACGAGATAGTATGTTGAAGTATGTTGTAGTATGGTGTGGCCACTACTTACTCAAGCGCGAGAATGAGATAGTATGTTGTAGTATGTTGTAGTATGTTGTGGCCACTACTTACTAAGGCATGGGAATGAGATAGTATGTTGTGGCCACTACTTACTAAGGTGTGGGAATGAGATATTATGTTGTGGGCATGATTTACTAAGGCGTGGGAATGAGATTGGATGTTGTGGGCACAACTTACTACAGTGTGGCAATGAGATACTATGCCATGACCTGCCATACTAAGGTGTGGGAATGAGATAATATGTGGTGGCCACTACTTACTAAGGTGTGAGAATGAGATGGTATGTTGTGGCCACTACTTACTAAGGCATACTGTGGGAATGAGATAGCATGTTGTGGCCACGACTTTCTAAGCGTGGGAACGAGATAATATGTTGTGACCACTACTTACTAAGGCGTGGGCATGAGATAATATGTAGTGGCCATGACTTAAGAAAGTTTGGTAATCAGATCATTCATGTCCCAGATGTGACAGAATGAATGTTGTTTTGGAGTTATGTTGTGTGTCAATGAGTAAAAAACGATAATAATCTATCTACACTAACAATTATAAATGAATTAAATTAAAATTTGTCCATTGGAAAATCTATTTAAATGTGTCCACATGGGTCATTAACAAGCGGTAAAAATTATTCATAAAACAACAGAAATGCATTTCTTAAGATTTACACGAGGTGACTGAAGCCTATTTATAACTACAGCTCTTTTTCCGGCTTTCCATATGTAAACCCCACACAGTTTTGTATAGTGTTTGAATTTTGCTAGCTCCTTGACATCCAGGTGCCCTCGTTGTCTCAATACAACGGGAAGGAGACGTCTACGCTGCATACAGGAAGGAGTTACACAACTTTACTTTCTGCAGGGTGTTCCTGTTTGAGCAGTCATATGACACCAAATTACTGAATAGAGTCTCGCTGACCAGCAGACAGACAGAGAGACAGACAGACAGACAGTTCTGCTTCCAGGAACCGCGGTGAATTGTAGACACACACACAAACACACACACACTTGTCGCACCAGTTGTGGCATTGGCAGCCTCTTTGCTTCCCCTCTACCTTTGGCTAATGCTGGTGCCAATCACACCATCTGGAAACTTCCGTGCCAGCTGTGATCCAAACCCCCGACTGTATTCATTAAACTATATATTAGTTTAATAATAATTTATTATTATATAATTTAATAATAATTATATGCAGTGTGTTATAACCAACTTCTGCTCCCTATGTTTCCTACTCATTTTCAGAGCGTTTTGCTGCCTTTGCAATGACTGCAGGGCTCCTAGTTTATTAACCCAAAGGTAAAACCGATGCTACAAAGGATGCTGAAGTCAAACCGCCACTTGTGATGACATTTCTCACGAATGAAGAGGTAAAGTTCCTGGAAGGCCAGCGTTTCAGAAGTAAAGGAGCCAGTCCAATTGTGGCAGAAATCTTTTTACCCTGATGGGATCCGAGCACTAGTGAAACGCTGGGATGAGTGCATTAGTGTAGCAGGGGATTATATAGAGAAATGAAGGTAGTTTTTTAGTCTCATGTAACTGTGTTCTGTTAATCTGCACATTTTAAAGTCCCGGCTTGACTCGAACACCCTTTTTGTAGCCTAATACAAAAGTAAAAAACATCACTCATTTTAGACTCGAACCCCCCTTTGAACTTTTTGCCTTTGTATATTATAAAAAGTGTTCCAGGAATCATACTTCAGATTTAAAGAAGCAGTCTGAATTTATGAAAAGCCATTTGTGAAGCAAAAGCTTCCAGAAAAGCTGGAATCCAAACCTCACTATTTAAGTTAAAACTGTTTGCCTACTGTGTCTGCTTTTTAGGAAGCAAAAAAAAAAAGTCCAAGCAATACAGTTCTCTTCAACCTGGGGGTGGGGCTCTTTTCTGGCCCAGAAAAATGACAGAAAATGAAAACCTGCAATACATCATCGCGAGTCTCGAGTCCGTTTTTAAAGCAACTCTGATGTGTTAATATCTGGAGGGCCTGCTCATGCTGGAGCTTTTAATATCAATAATCAAATCCTTAAATGGGGGAAACGTGTACGCCGGCCAGAAACAATAAATCTGTCGAGGACAAAACAAACCAGCACAGAAGGTCAGAGGAATTTTAACTCAATTTTGTTATTTAAAAGCTAAAGTAAAGCCTTTATTTTGTCACATATACATAGCGTAACTCAGGTCAGAGCGCAGGGTCAGCCATGGTACAGCGCCCCTGGAGCAGTTAGGGTTAAGGGCCTTGCTCAAGGGCCCAACAATGGCAACCTGGCTGAGCTGGGAATCGAACCGCCGCTCTTCCCATCAGTAACTCAGTGCCTTAGACCTCTGAGCCACCACTGCTCATAAAAATGCATATAGAGCAAATCACATGACCTTACAAAGTCAGAGGCAAGAAAATCATTGATCTCTGTAAACCGGAGTAGTTCATAATATTTCAGCTTAATTTGCAAGCAATGAATTAGTCACAGTATACAGTTACTGTATAAATAAGACAATGCGAAGTGGTTAAGTCTGTGAAGACTCTTTCTTTTCTCAGTGAATGTGTCTGATCTAATGAGCTGCCTTGAGCTAAATCATTTAAATAACTGCATCTGATCAGTTAAATAACAAGCTGCACTACAGTAAACTGTGGATTTTCTCTTGTCAGGATTTTGTTAGTGTATTGTTTCCTGGACCTTTCCACATGCACCGATCATCCACACTGATTATCAATTACTGTACATACCAGGAAACTGGAGACAAGATCACGGGCACCCAAGGCTCATCCATGCACGCGGGGACCAAAAAAAACGTCTCGGGTTACTTGACTGTAACCCTGTTCCCTGATAAAGCGGGAACGAGATGCTGCGTGAAAAC
>QMIH01000237.1:0-13660 GCA_003987875.1 Clarias batrachus
ACACACACACACACACACACACACACACACACTTCTTATGCGCCTTTTTGGCTTCCATGGCAAACCTCAGAGGAACCTATTGACAACATAATTTTTGCAACACCTGTTGAAAAACAAAATTGCAACATTGTTTCAATCATACAACTTTCTTTTAGCTCTGGTATCCAATGCTTTTTGAGGCCTTACTCACAGTTCAGTCTTTTGCAGCACGATGGSCAAGAGATATACTGCAAATGAAGCTGTGATGAAATTAAATATAATGAAATAAAATGACTGGGAACATTATGAGTGTGAGCCAAAACTAACACAACATGAGGGTTAAACAAAGAAAGAAAAAAAGAAAGAAATGTGTCATAAGTCACTACTGTATGTTGCTTACCAAACTCAAAACTGTCTTCTTAAATTTGTCAGGTATAAGGAAGGATTGAAAACCAAAGACTGAGCCAATAACTTGCCAAATATGAAAGCAAAAAAAGTCTTTCTAGAACTACTTTTAGACTTTTTTATATTACTAATGTAAATGTGTTAATGTCATGTTGTGTGTTATGCTCTGTACAGTATGTTGCAATTAAATATCAGTTTACCCAATATTTAACTCATTAACTCATMAGTTTGTCCTCAGTCTTAGAGATGTCGACAGCTCTTCATTCTGAAACATTTATGAAACATCCTGAAAATGTTCAATATTTAATTACAGTGTATACCATAAGTAATGTCAGTATTATATTGAAATGTGAAAGTTGTTCATGGAAACCATAAAAAAATTAAAATAGAAATCTTGACAAAATAAAGCAAAACTATTTTTGTGGCATCTTGCTAGAAAGATATTCCAGGAATAAGSAGAAGTTTTTCAACATTTATTCATCATCTGGATATTCATATTTAATATAGGACACATGATTAATGAATTTGTTTTTACCAAGGTAAAAAAAAACAAACACATTTGCAAGAAAAGGAGAGGGAAAACACTACAAAGTAATTATGCAGATAAATGAATTAATGTTGAGAGATTCATTCTGTGCTTGGTTTAATTTATGCCAAGTTGTAACACTATTTAGTATAAAACACAGGGTTTTAATATAGCTGGTGACTGAATAAAGAGGGTAAATAATGTGTAAGCAGARCATCATAATAATTATTAAATGCAATCTTAATGGCCCTTTTGTGACTTCTGAATCTAAAAGCAATATTAATGATGAGGACCATACCAAAATGGCATGGTAGTGAAGTCATTATTGAGTAAAGGTAAATTAAATGTTTGCACATTGTGTATTTCTGCATTGTAGATGCTTTCAGTTTCAAAAGGAGTGAATGATAATCAAGTTTTTCACATCACTAATATATGTGTTTCCGATAGTATATGGTTTTAGATTTTATACTCTCTTCTGGGTCTATGAGTAAAGGAAATCTAATTGTCATCATGGCCTTACACATTTAAAAAGGTCCTGCATATTAACATGAATCTGACATAGTTCCAAATATGAATTTATTTTAGAGTAAAAAGTTCTTATGTAACTGGGATAGTTTGCAAAGAAGAAAAGTCCATATTGCAAATCAAAAGTATTGGTAAATAAAAACAGGTGGTAGTTGCTACTTTTTAGCAACGTTTAAATCTGTCCATTTGTGGCATTTAAACAGACATGCACTTATTCTTTTTTTAACACACACACACACACACACACACACACACACACACACACACACACACACACACACACAAATCTTCTATCCAAACTCATCGCTGTTGTGGAGCCATTGGGCCTGTGGGTCTCATCCCCTGTGGACATTCTTGGTTATTGGTTTAGACTCTCCCCTTGACATTTTCCTTGCTCTGATATTTGGACATTGCCAGCTGTCACATTAAAAGTAAAGACTGCTGAACACACGGTTAGCAACATATGCCTTGCTTTTGGGAGCAACCTCTGAGCCTTTTACTCATGCAAGAAAAAAGCTCACATGATCCATAATGTCCAATTTTGTCTGCGGAAGAAGGTGCCATATGCACAAATTGTGAGCTCAAAGACCCAAAATGGGATTTCATTGACATTTGTGATGTATTTGATTAAGGATCATTATAGCCACAATTATTGAATTTAGTAGAAATGGCAAAAAAGATTAGATGATTGTAATTTTTGTGAGTGTCATTTTCAGTACGTAACCAGTATGAATAAAGCTTTAAAAAATTGAAATTACTAGAATTTACCTTGGAGAACAACCACACTTTTATTTTGGAGTGGTGTCCCACATTATATTGTCTAGGCATCTGATTCAGAGTCTGTCCAAAACTGTGTCATGGGATGTTTCAAGTAAACAGTATGCATTTTTTTTTTGTCACAAATGCCAACATAGCCATCATTAACCAAACATCATCCTAACTGTAGTGAATGTGATGGCCGTATAATGTTGTGTGGATATTTATCATCAACAGAACCTGGTGAGGTATTCCAGACTGAGTTAATCAACCACAACTTCAGGGAGATTTTGGGCAAGATTCTAATGAAATTCACAAAACATTTAAATGTGTGGAAACACACATTCATATTCCAACAGAAAAATAATCCCCAAAATGGAATGGCTCGTTAGGCACAAGGTGGGTCAGCTGGGGTGACCTAGACACAGRTCTGATCTAAATCCAATTGACAATATTTATGTTTAACCTGAAGGTTGCTGTCTAGCTTGATTAACCAGGCCTATCTTAGAAAGTTTTTTCGATGAAATGCTTTAAAACCTCTGATCCCCCAGTAAACAACTAAGTGAAGGTGCTAGTAGTGTATTGTAATCAGCGGTCAGTGAGTTAAAGGAATTAGCTAGCAGAGAGCACTGCAAAAAATACTACAGATTGGCAGCAACACACCCTGAGCTAATAATCACTGCAATTAAGCTTACCTTTTATCACTTTATAATTACACACTGCCTTAAACTGCATGGACTCTTTGTTTGTTTCCATTTGCCATGATCTTTGTGTCATGGCTCCTTATTCATAATGTAACAAAGCACACAATTTGTATTTGGAATTCTAGGAGTGAGTAGGAGTTTGACTTCCATTGTGAAMATTCAGTTTGCCTTTTAAATTTCAATTTTAAATTCTGAAACTGTTTTGCCATTCTCTCTCTCTCTCTCTCTCTCTCTCTCTCTCTCTCTTTCTCTCTCATTTATTTTGTGATTTCTACACTTCATAATAGGTGGCATTAATTCTATTCTGAAATTGACTATATATATTTTTTTTTTTTACATAACACTTGCCATGACAGTAAATCTCTTCATGGCTTAGCCATGATGCATTTATACTACCAGTGGCAGACCACAGACCTTGGCCTGACTCTAGCAGTGTGTGTGTGTGTGTTTGTGTGTGTGTGTCACATAATGTACACTTTTGTGGACAGAGAGAGAGAGAGAGACCTGACCATCGTGCCCATATTAAAAAAAAAAAAAAACTGTTAGTCCGTCGTTTGTTGATAAAATATCCTTCACTATTCTGGAAGGCTTTTCATTGCATTTTGTAGAATGACTGTAATTTATAAGGATTTGTGAGGGAAAGCACTGATGGGTAAGGAGGCCTGGGATGCGGTCGCATTTCAGATTGTCTCAAAGGTGATAAGTGGGTTGAGGTCAGATTTTTGTGAGGGTCAATGCAGTTCTTTCACTCCAGCCTTGGAAAATTATATTTTCAAATCATTGCAAAATTGCAAACAATTGTGTATAGTCACTATCATGTATTAGAATAAGTTTGGGCCCCTAAGTTATAGCAAAGTAAAAAAAAATGGCTTTGTGGCTATAGTTTGGGGAGAACCACATATAGATGTGATGACCATGTGCCAACAAAAGTTTGGCTATATGATGTATGGTTTATCCTATGACAGGGAATGGATGGGAATGAAAGCAGTAAGTTGCACTGCAACTGTAGGGCAGTGTGTAAAAGTACTGTAGATACTCAGGCCTCCAGTTGTCAGTCCCCTAATGTAGACCGAGTGTTAAAAAGGCTTTGATGTGCACTCCTAATAGATTACACATGCAAGAAAAGTTCAAAGGCAATGTCAGAAATTCAGAGCGTCCCCAGATTCCTTTGTGGTTTCTCTCCTCACACTCTCTTCCTACTTTTTGTCCCTCTATCTTTCACTTTTCAAAACCAGCTGCCTTCCKCKGCAGTCAGCAGCATATTATAATTTCCAGCTCCCGTTTTCTCCCTTATATCTCTCCATCTCTTTTTGAGGAAGCCTTATACAAGGCTGATCGATAGAGAGAGGGAGTGGGAATGAGCAAGGAACCTCAGTTCTCATGTCCTTCACTAAATTAGGCTCCTCTGTCAGTTACCCTGCATTTCATCTCCTACCGATTAGGAGGGAAATAGCATGCACCATTTTCATTGCACTTTTGAAGGCATTTGAAGTTTTCCTCCTACACAGCTTGGCTCAATGCAGGAGGCTGCCAAAATGTTCTCAAAAGCAATACTTTATATTTTACATATAAAATACATGTCTATACATATACATGCTGACTTGCCAGTTTTTTGGATATATCTGTGTAGTACGTGATGACGCCAAAACCTTGCAAAACCTTTCAGAGAAGCAATTTGCAGAGCTGCTCTGTTTAGGTTGCCTTGATTGTATTCTGAAGCTGATGTTTAATTAAAAGCTGTGGGGTGACAAAATCACGTCTATGATTTGTGATCAGTAAGAGAGAGAGAGAGCATACTGCAGTGGCCACATTTTCTCTAGGRGGACACTTTCTTGGCTAAAGTGTTTATGATTTAGAGGACCTTATGCACATTTACAGTCCCCAGTTGTGTTGCTGGATTTAAGCAGTCCCCTAAAGGCAGAAAAAAGGTTTATGAATTTGCAGGAAAGTGACTTTGTATAAGAGAGGAAAAGGGCATGCCAAATATGGTTTAATTCAGCTCACATATACATTGTCAAACTATCTATAAGCTCAAAAGATAAATGGTGGTTATGATATTACAYTATTAATATTATGTAAATATAGTATGGTGTTAACMATAGTTATATTGTTAGATAGTTAGAGTATATAGTTTTATATATAGTTATATATGTACAGTCTTATGCAAAAGTTTAGGCATCCCTTGATCAATAACAGACTTTGGTGATTTTTTTAAATTTTATTTTATTTTTTTTATTGAAACACACATGCAGTCTCTCTTGGAAATGGAAAAAAATACCCAATATTTTCAGCAAACATTGGTGCATAGTTACTTTTTATGTCATAAATTGAACAAAGATTAAAAAAAAAAAAAAAACATTATTGTGGCACTGTGCAAAAGTTTGGGCACCCTACATAATCAGTTCTTAGTAACACCTCCTCTGGCAGATATCACAGATTGCAAACACTTTTTTTGTCCCATAGTGGATTTAAAGGTATGTTTATGATCATTGTCCTGTTGTAGAAGCCYTCCTCTTTTCAGCTTCACCTTTTTTACAGATGGTGTGATGTTTGCTTCCAGAATTTGCTGGTATTTAGTGGAATCCATTCTTCCCTCCACCCATGCAGTGTTCCCTGTGCCACTGGTTGCAAGACAACCCCAAAGCATGATTGATCCACCCCGTGCTTAATCGTCAACAAGGTGGTGTTTTCACAAAATGCTGCTCCCTTTTTATCCAAACATGCCTTTGCTGATTGTGGCCAAAGAGTTCTATTTTAACTTCATCAGTCCACAGCACTTATTTCCAAAATGCATCAGGTTTCTGTAGATGTTGTGTTGCATGTGTCTGACATTGGACTTTATGGAGARGGTTCTGCTGACTCTTTCATCGTTGCACAGTGGAATGGTGCACCATCACTCCAGAGTCTGCTAAATCTTCCTGCAGATTTTTTGTAGTCAAATGGAAGTTTTGATTTGTCTTTCTGGCCAGCATATGAGCAGATCACTCAGAGTTTACTTGGCCTTCCAGACCTCATCTTGACCTCCACAGGTCCCCTGAACTGCCATTTATTAATTACATTTCTCACTGTGGAAAACGCAAGATGACAATGCTTTGCTATCTTCTTGTAGCCTTCTCCTGCATTGTGGGCATCAATAACTTTCATTTTCAGAGTCTTACACAGCTGCTTAGAGCAACCCATGGTTGTTGAATGTCCACAAGGTTTGAAGAGTCAAAGTAKTGTATTTGTAAAGCTTTGAAATTGGCATTTATTAATGACAGCTGTTGCCATGCATCAGCTCCAACGAGCTAAGCAAGGTCTGAATCCTTGTAAGAAAGAATCTGAGACTCTGGAACACTTAGGGTGCCCAAACTTTTGCACAGTGCCATAATAATGTTTTTTGTTGTTGTTGTTGTTCAATTTATGGCATAAGAAGTAACTATGCATCAACGTTTGCTGAAAATATTGTGCATTTTTTCCATTTCCAAGAYAGACTGTGTTAACCAAAATCTGTTATTTATCAATGGATGCCTAAACTTTTGCATAAGAATGTATATGACTTTTTCTCTTTTTCTCAGAGCTACACATAAGTCCAATCATATAAATTAATCTAAATATAAAAACCATTGCACAATTTAGTTTGACCGAGACACTTTTAAAAAAAAATTGCATGTTTGTACCTTCAAGACCACATTTTAAATGTTTGGTTTCCTGCAACAGCATCTTTTCAATCTCACACTTTTTAGAACTGACTGTGTGCTCAAATAGAAATCTAGTCATCTGGTCAATATACTTTAAAATATTAAAGACATTTATATAAATAGCCTTTTAAGTACAGTATAGCTAATAAATGATTGAGAAAAAAAATGGCATGATTTAAAGKTGAAATAATATCATGAACTTAGTGCTATAAGGTTGTAGCCCACTCTATTTTAGCCCACTAAAATATTTCAGCTTAATTGATTCATTTATTATTTATTTTCTAGTATGGATTAAATAGTATTACTATATTTATAGCCTGGAAATGAACAGATTAACAGATAAAATGTATGATAAATTGGTTACATACTAAAACCGCACACTACAATTAATCCTTACTGTACACACTGCACACACACACACACACACACACACACACACACACACACACACACACACACACACACACACACACACACACACACACAAAACCCTTCAATAATATGACAAAAGCATTAAAAAATGTATACAGAAAACTGTTATGTTCTGTAGGTTGCCATTTAGATTGAAAATATATTTAATTGTATAATGACTTCAGTGATTGTTAGGGTTCCACTGACAGCAATGCTTTTAACCATAAGTTATCCAATGAGTAGCTACTTATTTAGCAAAAAAGTAATGTCAGAAGGCATATCCCTCAGTCATGGAGAAGATGTTACTGTGTTTCAGAAGAATTAAATTACTGGCCTGAATGAAGCAAACAAAACAACTAAGGAGATGAGGCTAAACAACTGCATGGACATAAGAAAACCACATATTAGTAAGGCTAATTAGAAAACAAAGTTTAAAAAGTTTAGATTCCATTTTTGAGCATTTTTGAAAAAGGTAATACAGTGTGTCCAAAGCACATAAATATGATTGAAAGTTGCATCAGTTGATTATGTCTAGGCTTTAGAAAGGTCACAGCCATGATGTGGTTTGAGGTTTGTAGATTTTTATGTTTTGTTTTGTTTTTTATTTTCTACAATTAAGACATGTGTAACTCGGCGGATCTGTTTGCATCCACACACTGAAAGTAAACTTAACTTGAGTCTCTTTTATAGCACCTGTTTGAACTAATGTGATAACAGTAACTTAATGACCTGAATTCCTGCTTGAGAGGGCAATAATCCAAATTGGGATAAATGCAAGCAGACTTGCACAATAATGCCATCAGTACTCAGCACACAGGAGTAACACTGTGAATGATCTTAAGTCCCTAGTTCACTGTTGCTCCTTTAAAACACTGTCTATTGATCTTCCCATTTCTCAGTGGAGTCTGACTTCCAACCCAGAGCTCCTTGACTTCTTTGCAGTCTCTGTCCCTTCTTCAGAGCTCAGTAGGAATGTGGAATGAGGAATGTATTTGTCTTGCTCTGTATTCTTGTTGTTTACCCCCTGCCTATAATTTTTGTCTTTAAAGACATTCTTAGAGGACTTCTTAAAGTGCTTAATATATCTGTTATCTATTGTTCTTCTTTATTATTTAAGTTAGTGACTTTAAAATGTTTTGGGCTAAAATCTTCTGTGATGTGAGCTCCAGTACTCTTCTAGTTCTAATGCAATAGACACTACACTCGTATTTTTCTGAGCAAGGAAAGTATGTGTGGCTGTCAAGTGATACTTCGCAAAATGAATTCTGCTGGCAACATGAATGAGAGCTAGTGAGGTGAGATCACACATTTCTCACAAGAGGGATGGCACTGAGAGAGGACAAGAGAGGGCACAGCCTTTCCTTTCTATCTGAATCTATGTGCAAAATTGTAATGTTAAAGAAAAAAAGCAACTTGATCATGATCATTTATTGGCATGGCTGCATGTATGCTATTTTGATTAATTTAGAAGGTGCCAGTTTTCCTGTGACCAAATTTCTGCTTAAAAAAACTGTTTCCAATTTTTCAGTGAATTTTAAGGTAGCAGTTACATTTAAAGTTAAATTTAAATGAAACAAATTGTGTCTAAAATTATTTTGTTCTGTAGCATGGAGTTTGAAACCTTGTCAAGTATCCATCATATATTCAATTCAATTCAATTTTATTTCTATAGCGCTTTTAACAATGGTCATTGTCTCAAAGCAGCTTGACAGAAATGAAAAGAAAATYAAAAGAAAATTTATGGAAGTGTATATGTGTAAGACAAATGTGTCTAGATAATGAGATTGTCCCTGATGAGCAAGCCAAGGGTGACGGCGACAGTGGCAAGGAAAAACTCCCTATATATACTCATATCTTCATCTAACCTTCTTATAATTTCTTGATAAAAATACAATTGAAATAATACTGTTGATATATAATTTCCTATAAGCCTGCTTCTTTCTGTATCAATTTTCATACACAAGCAATGTGACACATTACATGTAGTTTCAACTACAGCAGCTAGCTATACAACATTGAATCTTAAAGGGTGCTTATTACATTTTATTTTTTATTGATATTTTTATATGATCTTTTATTATCATGTATTTCACCAGTCAAACATGAGGCATGAYTCTAGCCAGATCCAWAGACATGAGCACATGAAGGTAAACAGGTAGCAAACAGAGCTGTTTAAATGAATTTAATAATGAGCTAGGATGTCTTCACATTCAYTGGAGATTGTCCCTTAGTTGTGTGGTGATATATTATCTGTGGTGGACATGACATACTAATCAAAACAGGAAATATTAATTATATAAGGTGTGGTGATGACTCCATCTTAACCCTGTATAACCAGCCAACTAGCATTCTCTAGCTTATACAAAATAAATTTTAATAAATAAATAATAACATTAAGCATGTTCAGTTCTTTCAATCACTTTCAATCTGATTCCTATGATTTTTCTCACACAGGATTCTAGCTCCATAATTGTGCAGATGTATTTCTTTCATAGAAAATTGATGATGTTTGACATATTTGAGCTGGTACTGTATATCATATGTAAAAAATTACCCAACAATCCTACCCCGACACCCCTGATATAGTTGCACTATGAATAACAATCACAGGAGTGTCATAGGAACTCACAACAGACTCAGAAATATCTGCTTGTTTTTCATCTCTGCTTTTATTTATTTTTCTTTTTTCTCTTTTCTTTTTTTGACATGAGTAATAGGTATCYCCATGAAATTTGCTTGTGTGAGACCATGTTGATACTTTCTTTTTTGCGCTCTGAGAATGATTAGTAGTTCATGGTTATACACTGTAAAATGGACTGCTAACACTTTAGCACTTTAGAGATTAACTTTAGATGCTTTTATTAAGACATCATTCTAAGTATATTCATTGACAATGGACTTAAAAACACTGCTAACAACTAAATACCTAACTACCGTACTATTAAAACATATCATAAAGATTACAGTGCAAACACTGGCTATAAAAGTTTTTGTTTGTTTGTTTGTTTGTTTGTTTGTTTGTTTTAATACAGGGGACATATACAGTACAGAGGTATAGCATAAAGTTTAGCAAGCTAGTAGAGCAGTGTAGCCACAGGGAATGTGGAAAAGCATGTGTTGAAGTGTGCAAAAGTACATATATTTTCACATGAATTACTCAAGTTAGTCTTTTACACTGCATTAGGTAACCCAGTGCATTTCACCAAACTCATCTCATAGGATAAATGTCCCTCAGGCAACAATTTTGCTGAAGTGGAATTATATGCTCTAGGGACATTTCAGCAGCATTTTGTGAATTTCTCACTCTCTCACTCTGTCTCTCTCTCTCACACACACACACCCACACCCACACACACACACACACACACACAGTCTGTCTGCTATGCACAGTTGCAGTCAATAGTTTATACACTCATCATACACTTATCATGGCATGGATTTGCACTTATTATTATTATTATTATTATTATTTTTATCTAGTCTTTGTCTGTGGCAAGGTGCATCTTTTTGCCCCCTCAGTTTTCTCCCTAATTTAGTTATTTTGAATTCCCACCTGCCACTAGGGGGCTCCAACATTAAGGGTACTTCGAGCAGTCAAGGACGGCCAAAGATGATCATGAATCTCCTGCGAACCATGTGATGCCAGCCGACCGCATCTTTTCGAACTGCTTGCTCACACACTGTTTGGGGGGGGGGATGGGGCATAACACTCTTGGAGGACAGTGCTATCCACTTGTTCCACTTGTGTGAGCTCACAGATGCACATGACTGGTCATGATGAATATGAGAGTGCTAAGTGCCTCCAAACCCACCCTGCTGAGAGAGCTTGGCCAWTCAGCTCTCTCTAGGCCCCCAGCTGCGAGGGGCTACAGCATCACTCAGAAATCGAACTAGCAATCTCTGGATGATGTGGCGAGGATTTTACCACTGCACCTCTCGGAGGCCCATGATGCATTTTTAATAGAAAAAAATACTTGGTGCCAAGTTTTGATTTTTTTTTWWWAATTAACACAGCAATGCAGCAATTATATATAGGCTCAAAATAAAATTGTACATACAGCACACCTAATTTGGTTAAATGTTTCTTAGCATGTTTCACCTTCAGTAGATGGATTTTAGAAGCCATTAACAAGCTTCAGACAGAATTCTGGTTGAATATGTGTGCACTCCTCTTGTTTGAATTGAAGTTKAAATAAATGTGTTGGTTTCCTTGCACAGACCAGAATTTAAGCACACTCCACAAATTTTCAGTAGTGCGAAGGCTCCAAAGAACTTAAAGTTAGCCTGATTTATCTATGCCACATACAGCTTTAATATATGTCTGTGATCATTGTCTGGTTGAACCATACAATTTTGTCCAATTTTCAAGTGCCTACAGTATCTGATGAAGGATTTAAATTAAAAGAATTCTGAGGCATTCCTCCTTCTCTCCTCCTTGGGGCAGTCCTCTAATTCCACTGGCAGCAACACAGCCCTGAAGCAAAATATTGCCACCGCCATGCTTAATAGCTGGTACAGTGCTCTTGGTATTGAATGCACCTTTACTTTTTCAAATTTAGTGTTCCAACAGTTTCCAATTCATGGCAGGCCTGTTGTAGGTCCTGGGAGGTTCTTGACCATCTAAACTAATTTTTTCTTAGTGGAGGATGATAATTTGAGTCTTTTTGTCATTTATATTTATGGACTTTTTTGTTTGTTTATATTTAACTTTTGGAATCTGAGGATGTACAGTAGTTGACTGATGTTCATATACTGTAGTAGTAGTAGTAGTAGTAGTAGTAGTAGTAGTAAGTAAGAAAAAAATGTCTTTCATGATCCAAAACTATTGTGGAAATACAATAGATTGCAAAACTATCACTTCTCTCTTTTATTTTGTAGTATTTAACTGCAGTATTAAATGGATCATTAGCTAGATTTTGTTAGTGTGGCTGGATACTGTCACAGCCATCTGGTGCACTGTTTTATAGAGTGAATTAATTTGAAGGTGGTAGAATCCTGAATACTGAACTGATGCTTACTAATCTAGCATAGATTTATCCACTCAATCTGCTTCAGCATGTTACTTGTTTACACTTGATCACATGTGTAACGTTTTTATTTTTTATTTTTCACAGGGTACAAATTAGAACCATTTTGGAGCTTTTTACTTGTTTTATTGTGTCATTGTAACTGCATCATGGACATTTATAATGTTACAAACTAAATTTATTGAACTTGTATGTGTGTCAATTTTGCTATGGCACAGATAGGTTTCAAACATTAAAATGCGATATAAATATAAATTTTATGAAGAACACACTTAGGTAGTACTAAAGATACTGTATCTTTAGAGAGACAGATTGCAGTTATTGCTGCATTTTTATTACTTGATTACATTGCTATGTTATTTTGCTAACACATATTTTGACTAAATTTTTGTTAAAAGCTCGGAACATGCTTTTCAAACAATGTTTTTTTAACAGCAGAAATTTCTTAGGTACACGTACAAATATTCTCTAGCAGTAGGGCGAAAAAATCCTCATGTATTAGATATTAGATAGATATATCAGAGGTTATAGAGTAGCCCCATTCTTTGACTTTTATATTGGCTTTGATTTAAATTCACTTTTTGGTTCCTTGAAAATGCTTTTTGTTTTCACATATAAAGCTTGTGTCACCAAATGGGAGAAAGTCACCAACAAGCAGTTCAGCCTTGTTTTTTCGAGAAGTCAAATACCAGGAATCACAGTCAATTTAGGATGGCTCAGTAAAAAGCCTGGCCTCCATCTGCTCCCTTGTATCTCAATAACGAGGCCTGAACCTGAACAAAAATTGCTTTGTCATTCAAGTAAATGAAACAATAAATTCAGTGTGGGTGAAAGCCTGGCCAGACAGAAGCAGACAGCAAATCTGAGCCAAATAATAATAATAAAAATGTAATTTTACCATTTTATTGAAATAGTTGTTTGATTTTCTTTATCTTTTTGCTTTTTCCACCATTCATCAGTAATAACCTTATCATAATCCTACTCCAGTGCTTTGGACACTGGTTTCACACTCAGTAGATGGAGATTAAATAAAAAAGAGACATTAGGCTATCAAGAGGGAGTATACTGGCAGAATGTACAAAGGGCATTCAAGTCAAACTGGACAAAAATGTGACAAATGTCTTATAATTGAAGGCATAAACTGTACGGTAATGAGACTCTTAGTTGCAGTAAAACATCTGAATAATGCAGACGTTTAAACAAAGGTTATGCATCTGTGAATGACYAGCCGGGCCAAGGTGGCTCTGAGTCCAGTGTAGTCATCCCCGTCAACATTTGGGAAATAGAACAACTAATACAAAACATGGATCCATACATGGCTCTGCCTTACTGAGAAAAGTTTTTTTTTAATTTAATGGTATCCAAGCCGTAGGAAAACACTGCATTAGTATAACGGGAGTCTTTACTCCCATAAATATGAGAAAAATCATTTAGGTGTTTTATATATATACTCGGCGCTCGTAAACTAATACTTGCTCGATTTCCGATGAAAAATTAATTAAAATTCTTTGCTCGGTTTGCAGAACACTCGTAAACCACGTTACTCGCAATTTGAGGTTCCACTGTAATATATATATATATATAAAAACACCTAAAGGATTATTAGGAACACCTATTCAAATTCTCATTATTGCAATTATCTAATCA
>QMIH01000237.1:19495-30971 GCA_003987875.1 Clarias batrachus
TATATATATAATTCTTTAATTCTTTTTAGCTTTGTGGATAAAGTTTAATATATATATTTCACTATTTCACTGTCGGATTCAAATCAACTTCAAATATTGATAAACCATTGTTTGAATAAAACATCATAAAGTCATATCTCATCAAAAGCCTGGAATGCTTTATCCAAGTCTGGAGTGTGATGACTTTTGTTCAACTTTTCCTTCTTCTGCAATCACAACCAATCTATTACAGGTTCAAAGGCTCTGTAAACCTGGACTAATTTCATGCTTTTGCTTCACAAGTGGTCCAGCTGTGATCTAGATGCTTAGAGTCCATGTCTGACAGGTCACCTCAGTGTTTACACAAGGTGCTCAATAGCAGGGTCTCTCATCCCAAGTCCATTTCCAGTAATTGCACCAGAGAGAAAGAGAGAGAGAGAATGAAAGAGGCACAGCACTGTTTAATGAGCTACTGCTTCAACTCCAACATCCTCTCTGCTTGTTAGTTTCCCAGTCTCTGTTTCAGGGTTATAAAGAAAAGTTTGCTTACTGAAAAAGCTTTTGGAGTATATGTGTTTTATTTTTTTATGCATATTTTAATGGCAAATGCAGTGTATGCCGCATACAGAGCTGCGGCATCTGTATTTAATTGAGCTTTGGAACTGATATTAATATTAGAAGGTGCAATGGCTGAGATACTTTTAATAAATGAGTCCAAAGGTGACAAGTTTATTAAACAATTGCACATGATGAAGTAGTTTTATATAAAGTGTGAAGTAGAATCGCCCCTTTAGCCCAAATACTTATGCTTAAATTTGCTGTAACTTAAAACACTTTAATCAACAATGATCAGATAAGCCTTACTTCACTGTGTGCTGTTCCTTTGAATTGGTGTTTACTGTTTCAGGAGTGGATTGATACTAGGAATGCAACACATATAGTCTATTTCCTGTAGCGGTCTGTGCGTGGTGGCTCTGATGCCCTCACTCCAGCTTCACTAGACTCCCGAAGAAACTCTCACAAGTTCTTGAATTGACTTTGCTTGACAATACTTGACAAGGCTGCTGTCATCTCTGTTGCTTGTGCACCATTTCCCACCACAAATTTCCTTTTAAGTCCACTTTCCATGAATATGCTTCAGTATAGCACTTTCCAAATTTTGGTGATGACTTTTTGTGGTTTACCCTGTTTGAGGAGGGTGTTGATGATCTTCTGGACCAAAGTCAGTTCAGCGTTCTTCCCCATGATTGTGGTTGTGCATACTCATCTAAGCCTTCCTACTTTTTGCTTTACTTCCACAATTCCCCTATAGTCTGGTTCACATGCACATACAGTAGCACCTCATCTCCAGGCCTTGTATATTGCAGCTGTTAAGTGAGGCTCAAGGTCCAGGATGCATACAGGAAGATAGAAAACAGCAGTGCATTTAGAAGTTTGGTTGTGTGCTTCATTGTGATGTCTTTAGTTGTTTTTGCTGCTGTTTGTGCTTTTTTGGGGAAAGGTCTCTGACCTGGAATCGTTATTAAGGATGATCACTCCAATGACTTAAACTACTGGACTGTCTTCGGCTTCTGGACGACAATACTGTATCTACTATGATGGTCCTTGTTTACTAACAGCCAGGCTGTAAATTTCTTCAGTAAAAGAATGTCATGATTTCCCCTGCAGATGGGGGTATCCAGCTCATTAATCATGATCTGTTGTAGGAAAATATTAAAGAGTGTTGACGAGAGCAGGACCCACTCCTCCCTCTCTGCCTGGCACCTCTTTGCGCTCATCACTTTGGCATAAATCTTATTGATGGTGTGATTGATTTCTATGTTTTTCTCTGTGTTGAATTTCTTTATTGTGATCCAGAATGTCCCATTCCAGACTCTAGCCTTTTGGAAGTCTATGACGATATACAGTAGTATAACTCTCTCTGGTTAACAATCTGCTTAATGGTGCTTCTACCCTCATGAAAAGTGCAAAAAAAAAAAAAATTAACTGCAATTTTCAATCCCAATTGTAGATTCCTCCCTCAGTCCAAAGAGTCTAAATAGTGACTCCAAACTGCCTGTAGTGTGTGACTGAGTGTGTGTGCTTGTGTGCCCTGAACCCTGCTTAGTGCTCTAGTGGGATAGTCTCCAGGCCTCTCGTGACCCAATCCAGGATAAGTAATATAGAGAATGAGGGAGAGTAAATTAGTACATTATTACATTGGTGCATTGGTGCATACTGTACATTAAAAATAATAGAACTCAGCCTTGTTGTCCCCTGACATCAGTGAGGACACTTGAATACCCGTTCCTTTTAGAAGAAAAACATTCCATAATTTTGGTGACACTTTAGCAGTTCAGCAGTCTTATATCGGGTATTAATTAAAATACTACTAATTAGTACTAATTAGATTATTAGTGTTTTTTAGTTACTTTGTAGTGATTGAAAGTGAGCATATAAATGTGCATGTAATTTAACAGCTACCCTCTGTTAAATTACTAATTGTTCCCTAATTAATCTTTATCTTATGTTTCCTTATAACAAGTGCTGTTTTACGAAATGTATTTGACTACCAATATTATCTCTCCTACTTCTGAGAGATCAGAATGTCTGGGTTTCATGCATTTGACTTCATTTTTAAAGGGTTGTTTAGTTTTGTTGAAACTGTGCCTTCTTATTATGGCTTTTCTTGGTGACTACTGAGCTCTGTGCTTTTTTTTTTTTAACAATATCTTTTATTTTATGTTTGAAGACAGTGGAGAGTATAAAAGTACACAAAGGAAGAAGGTGGAAGGTTTTGTAACATTGTGTGAACTTTCCCCATCCATCTGTGCCTCTGGAAAACAATCCTCTCATTGCTACATGGAAACATCTCCTATTGCTTGACAAAAGTCCAGACAAATATACATTCAAATAGCTTGTGTCCACTGGAACCCTTTAGTCTAACTGGGAAATGCCTGCCTCCGGGTGTCTCTGTGATTTACATGTTAATGATTGGTTCTTGTGATGTAAGTGACAGAGGGTGCCTGGCCAAAGGCCTAAATATGCTCCCTTTGGTGATAATAAAGGCGTCACAGTGGTGTAGTGGTTAGCACTGTCACCTTGCACCTCTAGGGTGTGGAGGTTTGCATGTTCTCCCCGTGCTTGGTGGGTTTCCTCCTGGTACTTTGCTTTTTCTCCCACAGCCCAAAGACCTGCAGATTAGGCTAATTGGCGTTCCCAAATTGCCCTTAGTGTGTGAGTGTGTGTGCCCTGCGATGGATTGGCACCCTATCCAGGTTGTACCCCGCTTGGGCCCTATGTGTACACTGACCCTGACCCTGTGTTCTGTCCCCAGTTTCCTAACCAGGAAAAAGCAAAGAAATGATTTCACTGTGCTTTAAGGTACATGTGACGAATAATTGAATCTTAAAAACCGATAAGTTTCTAATACGTTGTTTTATAGTTTGTTTTTAAGCGTTTGTACTATTTACAGTATATTGTCATAAATAAATGTCTAATATTCATAATGTTGTTATAATGTGATTTTTTTCTTTCAAGGCACTGATTAGCATGCTAATCCTTCAACCGCAGCCCATCTGACATGAAAGTGTGCAATGAGAAAGTTGCGCTTTAGATCTCACGACCGAATTCCCGAAGCTTGCAATCATCTTGAGTCATTCTGTACTGGATGTAGGAGTCATGATGTAATGGCACAGGAAGAGCCAGTCCTGTGTCCTCTTTATAGCCTGATCGTAAGGACACTTTCCCCTCCTCCTGATGTGGCTCCCGCCACGCAGGGCTGAGTCTCTATGGTTACACGCATCCCGCACCCCTTCTTCATGTCCGTGACATCTAATTTTCTCCTGGATTGGCACAGTGATGAGAGTGGAGCAGGATAATGATATGCTTTTACCCTGTGCTGACTAGCAAAACAATCATGGCACAACAGAGCAGGCATCATTAGCAACCACATGAGTATCTATTACACAAGAACTGGTCACCTGTTCCCCTCAGCATAAGCTTCTTAAACACTGTTTATCCTGCAGGGATACAGATGGATTCTTCGCTTTGATAGGGTACAGTAGCTCTGATGGTCCAATGTGGCATGTTTCCGATTTGTGAAGAGAAATGATCTTTCTGCTCTGGATCCGAGGCACTCCAAGGGACAGTCCACAATTGAACTTTTCTTTTTACAGTTCTAAACAAATGTAAATGCTCAAGATACAGTAAATATCAGAAGTGCATATGCTCATGAGTTTTGGTTGGATATGTAATAAAGCATCGTGCTTGGTGGGTCATGATAGGAATGTTTCAGCACAGCTGGATCTCATTTCTTGCCTGTTTTTGGATTATATTTGCAGGCAGGTCTCCGTTCAGAGGAATCAGATTTTTTGTTTAGCCGCACAGCGACCTATAAATCATTTGAGCACTAAAAATCATCGTTAAGCATGTACCAATAAGAAACAGGTGCACATAATGACAGATGATCAGGTTGGTGATGCTGGTGATGCTGAATGCTGAGTGGTTTGAACAGACGAGA
Source organism: Clarias batrachus (assembly GCA_003987875.1). Lineage (NCBI taxonomy): Eukaryota > Metazoa > Chordata > Actinopteri > Siluriformes > Clariidae > Clarias > Clarias batrachus. The sequence goes on from QMIH01000237.1 coordinate 23,976, forward strand.
GGGGAAACGAGGTTGCTGCTGAGTTTGTTACCTAAGCAAATTTTTGAATTGGATCTGTCAGGAATGTAAACATTTATTGTGCTTGTACTTGTGCTTCATTGTGTCACATGATGTGTTTGTTTTTGTTTGTTTATATATGTTTATATCCAGTAAATGGTCTGATGTTGGATGATGCTGGGGTTTGTAGTTCGATGTTCTGAAAGCGCTCTACAACACTAAACTGCAAAAACATTCAGCTTTAGACGTTAGAAAGGTATAATTCTATTTTCCTATTTGTTTTCTGTATGTTGGGTAAAAATTTTGCATATTGAAATCTGTTGGGCTTTTTTGTTTCTGTGAATTTTGTGAGATTAAAAACCGAACCGAGTCTGGGTGTACTTTTTCACGGTGGCGGCATGCTTAGCACACTGTGGTCTCACACCTCCAGCGTCCAGGGTTTGACTCATGCCATGGGTCTGTGTTCATGGAGTTCGCGTGTTCTTTCCGTGCTTGATGGGTTTCTTCCAGGTATTCCAGACTCCGCTCACAGTTCAAAAACAGATTAGGTTAATCGTTCCAAATTGATCACATGATGTGTATAGTGTACTGTATATATACTGTACTGCATATGAACTTGAGTAACCTGAGGGTTTAATATGAGGTTGGCCCACCCTTTGCATCTATAACAGTTTCAACTCTCCTGGGAAGGCTTTCCACAAGGTTTAGGAGTGTGTTTATGGGAATTTTTGACCATTCTTCCAGAAGTGCATTCGTAAGGTCAGACAGTGATGTTGGACGAGAAGGTCTGGCTCGCAGTCTGCGCTCTAATTCATCCCAAAGGTGTTCTATTGGTTTGAGGTCAGGACTCTGTGTAGGCCAGTCCAATTCTTCCACACCAAGCTCATTCATCCATGTCTTTATGGACCTTGCTTTGTGCACTGGTGCGCAGTCATGTTGGAAGAGGAATGGGCCACCACCATGTAAACAGTATACATACACACTAGCATTTAAAAGTTTGGGATCACTTGCAAATTTCTTTGTTTTTGTTTTGTGATTTATTTTCTACATTCTACAACAATGCTTTAGATTTCAAAACTATGGAATTAGGTCATTCAACCCTAATCAAGCAGAATGGTAAAACTGGTTCTCATGAAGACCATATTTGCATATTCGGGACGCCTTCAGCATCGCTTCACAATGTAGAAAGAAATAACAATCAGGAACGCCCATGGAGGTAGAAATGATCCAAACTTTTGAGCAGTAGTGTACATAAAAACAGAAGTTGAGGCAATGTCTAATGATGTTTGCCAGTCATACTGGTTATGGTCCATGTAGAACAGAACCTCTTGAAATATTTTCATTTTCATGTATTATTCATAACTATAATTCTATGTTATGTATAGAATGCTTGACTTGCTGCAAATCCTAATCCCACCCTAACGTTGACTTTCCACTCAGAGCATCCCATCTAATTGCTCGCTTAGATGACTGCAAAAGCAGTCATTTTCATTTTAGCAGGGCTTATACTCTTTCACATAAGCCAAAGCATGCAGAAAAACATGGTTCTTAGTGATGGTCAAGGAAGACTTTTCCACAGTGACTCAGATATATCAAATATATGGATTCGCTCTTGTTAATTTATTTTCTGTTTCACTTCATGTGCCATCTAATCATCCTTTGAATGTTTGTCCAATATGTCTGACTATCTTCAAATGTCACCACTGAACCGAATTAGCGATGACTATAATGAATAGTGTGACTGTTGGCAAACTCGTGTATAATGAGTTGAAAAACATTTTCCAACATCGGGGTTTTTCACGTATCCGTGGATCTATATGCAATAATCCTTAGTAGAATTGTTTCCATAGTCAAATAATAGTCAGCTCTTGCCAGAGGATAAACAAAAGACGGAAAAACGAGAAGAGATGCTGATGGGGATATTTGGATGTGAGCATTTTCATAGTGAGCGATATCACATTAGAATGTGTAGTGGTTCAAAGGGTTACAGCTGCTATCATTGAAACCATGAAACCATTTAGTGAGCGCTCATGCCCTGTGTTTTGGAGCAGAGAAAATTGTGGATGAGGACATACCCATCAGGATTTTTAAAAAAATAATAATAAATGTTTCACCATAGCATTAAAGGAGCATAATGTCCTTCAATGTATGCCATGGATCTGTGGATTTATATGCAATATATTCTGTAAGCAAAATTAGTCAGCCATTGTCTGAGAATAATTTAAAACAAACAAACAACAAAAAAAAGTCTATCGAAAATAAGCACAGAGGTCAGTTCATTGAATTGATATTTTACCCGCGGTGTCTCAGAGCACTTTATATTTGACTGTATAAAACGGAACACAACAAATGCCCAGTCTTTAAAAAGCACAAAAAAATAAATAAATAAAATGCAACCATGTGTCATTTTTCATCACCTTCCATTTGCCAGATACGAGGTAATTTCCTCTCACTTACACAGTTGCACAGAACACAAGCATCATAATAAATGAGTCGCCCCTGGTGGTGCCCTGACTTTTCACATGTTTTCTTCATGGAAACGGCCTCAAAAATGAGGTGTGAAATTTGCTGCCACAAATTACCCCAGGCCAAAATATGAGAGCATTTGGCATTTACTCATCTAGAAGTGCACAGTGTGTGTGTGTGTGATCCAAAAAGGAGACGACGCAGCCTGACAGGTGAGCAGCTGCTCAAGCAGGGTTCTCATTATTTCTGACACTATTTTAAGGTGGATTAAAACCTCAATTATTCTCGCTTCAGACAAGACTGCACCGAACAACGTGCTGAGTAACAGCGTCATACAACAGCGCTCTGGTATAGTCTTTAAATTCAACTATGTGGGTTTTATACATAGAGTACTTGTACCTGCCTACTATTGTGTAAGTCCCCTTTATGCCATTAAAACAGGTCTGACCAGGAGATCCTTTAAGTCCTGTAAATTGCAAGGTACTGTAGGGCCTCCATTGTTTGGACTTGTTTGACCAGCAGATCCCACAAATGCTCACCCACATTAAGAGCTTGAGCAGGCGCCCCTGAGTGGAGCAGTGGTAAAGTCCTATCATCTGGAGATCTTCGGTTTGATTCCCAGGTGATGCTGTAACCTCCTACAGCTGGAGGCTTGGAGAGAGCTGATTGGCCGAGCTCTCTCGGAGGGGAGGAATGAGAGACACTCTCACATCCATCGCGGCTCTAAGCCAATCATAGGCATCTGTGAGCTCACGCAAGCAGAAGGAGCAGATAGTGATGTCCTCCAACGGTGCATGAGCAAGCAATTCTAAAAGATGCGGTTGGCTGTTGTCACGTGGCACGGAGGAAACATGTGATTCGTCTTCGGCCCTTCCTGACTGGTCATCGTAGCCTTGATGGGGGAGTGTCCTAATTACAGGCACTAAATTAGGGAGAAAATTGGAGGGAAAAAAATAAAGATCTGGAGCATGTGTAGATGCATTGGACTACTAATTGGAAGGTCTCAGGTTCAAACCCCACCACCAACAAGTTGCCACTGTTGAGCAAGGCTCTTAACCCTGAACTGTTCAGATGTATAATGAGATATAAATGTTATAAAAGATGCTCTGGATAAGGGCGTCTGTCATATGCTGTAAATGGATCATTTTGAGGCATCATGCACCTCAAACCATTCATGGATAATCTATGCAACAGGGCACACTATCCTGCTGATAAAGGTCACTGTCATTAAGGGATACTGTTTCCATGAAGGGGTGTACTTGCTTTACAATACTGTTTAGGTAGGTGATACCTGTCAAAGTAACATCCATATGGATGTCAGGACCCAAGGTTTCTCAGCAGAACATTGTCCAGAGCATCACAGTCTCTACAATCTTGCTTTTTTCTAGATGCCCTCGATTCTCCATGTAAGCAACATACCCCCTTACTGTATGTACATCAGTGAGAATTGGGCACCCATGACTGTCATGATCTGCTCACATAATGAGGTGTCACATATGATGACATAATAAGACCTGCCGTTTTGATAGTGATGATAGTCTGACCCAGCAATTTGGCCCCAAAATGACAATTAGTCAGTTTCCTTCCCTTTTGTCATGTGACTCATTAGTGTTACACTGTCTCAGGTGTCACCAGATAACAGGTGAAGAAAAAAACCAAGAGAATTCAAGCCGTGCTGGAAAATGATGGTGGCCACACAAAATATTGACATTTCACATTTTCACTTAGGGGTGTACTCACTTTTGTTGCCAGGGGTTCAGTTATTATTGGCTGTATTTTTAGTTATTTTGAGGGGACAATACATTTACACTGCTATACAAACTTTACACTGACTACTTTTCATTGTGTCAAAGAGTCATTTATGCAGTGCTGTCCTATGAAAAGATATAATTAAATATTTGCAGAGATGTGAGGGGTGTACTCACTTTTGTGACATACTGTATCCTATGCATTATTTACGCAGTGGTTATAATGGTATGGCTGCTCAGTCCATATTTGAGCTACAAATACACTTCTGCTCATTGAAGAGGTTTTTTTTTCCCACAGATGCAAATGTGCAGTGGATTAAACCATTAAATAAAAATCTAAACTATTTTATATTTTTTATCAATTCTAAATCATTCCTGATAAAGCAATACAGTACTGTGATACACATCTGAACCAGTTTCATAATAGAGCTTCACACAGGAGGAATTTGTTCATTTCAAAAGTTGAATGGAGAGATGGATGGATGGATGGATGGATGGATGGATGATTGGTGTAGAGGAAGGGAATTTCTGTTTTACATGAGTTTTTTATGTTTTACATGAGGAGGTGTGTAATGAGCTTATTACTGGGATTTTAGCCGTGTCCGAATCAGTCATGTCAGTATCATGTTACACATCGCCATGGAAACTACAGCCTAAAAAAAAAAAAAAAACTATAAGAGCCAAATGATTTTCTTTTGGTTATTGATGTTAAGGTTGGAGTTAGATTTATGTAAAGGTCCAGCATTAATTAGCTGCATCAGTGGAAGGTCCATACAAGGATATAACGGAAAACATCTCATATCGTGACAAACGTTGGGTCAAAGTAACAAAGTGACAAGCTTCAATGTTGTAAAAAGTAACCTTTAACTGGACCTCTGATTTTAGACTCTTATGCAATTTGTAGGCCACCAGTATTCATCACGTTCTCTCCATGTGAACAAAACCAAACATGCCAGCAGCTACATGAGAATTTCACATTTACATGAGACATCAGCATGCTTCCACATCAAAGCTTGATGATCCAGTTGCATGCAGAACCTTTGATGTTTTTTTTTTTTTTTTTTCCAGCATTCGCCCATTTTTTTTGCTTAGGGCATTTGTAGCATTTTTTTTTTTTTCATTTTGCATACCACCTTCAAATGTTCTGAAAATTTTCATTTTAATCAATTCTGTAATCTGTCAGATTGCCCAATGAGATCAGGCAGTATTCTTGAAAACAAGATTCATTACATCTGAGATCTTTCCTCTTTTTATTAGTATTATATTATCCCCTTTTCACTGTTAAACAGTGACAGACGAACTACTTTTACGTTACTGATGTTCAAATCCAGACAAATGATAAAACAGGATTGTAATAACAATGTAACAACAGAATAGCTACCACCCCACAATAGATTATGAACCTCTTTGCCTCCGCACATTGCATCTTTTATTTATGGACTAGATGTGATTGCATAGAATTTTCTGAGGTATGAAAGTCCGGATTTGAATTTCTTAAATAAATTTGATCTCATCATGCTTTAATAATTCAACCATTAAAATATGTACAATAAGATGTATTTCATAACTGTGACTGGACCACTAGCAGGAAGGAAGATGGACACTAGTCGTAGATGTGAGCCTTTTTTTTTTTTTTTTTTGGACTCTTGAATTTAGCATTGCTTTACAGCACAAACACACACACACACACACATAAACATACTGTTAAAAAAAAGTTGTGAAAAATTTTACGGACAATTTAAAACAATTTTCAGCATAACCTGGGGCAGCTTGAATAGTTTTGCTTGTTCGTATAAATTAGCTTCAGTTTTCGTCCAAAAAGTTTTAACATTTTTGCATAATTCTTAGTATTATTTTTTTTCCAGATGACAAATTGAACACTTTTCTGTTGAGCAGCTCAGGGGTGTTTGTTTCAAAGCTAGTTTATCAAATCTAGTTTAACAGTGAAAGTTTTAATGTGTTTAGTTCTGCATTGAACTGATAAACAGTTGAGTCCCAGCAAAGCAGACTGCCTGTATGTTTTTGGCCACACAGGGTGTCATATTTGCCCTCTCATGTTGATCATATCAACACTAGTCAAACACGTATATAACGATGTGGGGGAATAATGCTGTCGACCAAACAATTGTCTAAAATTTGTATTCTGATTGACCAAATTGTTTTTGACTAGCAATAAAAAAGTACATTTTTAGGCAAATTTTTGAGCTCAAAATCATTTAACTAGCTTTTCAACTTAAACATCAAGTTAGAGCAATAAATTTGATCTTAGTTTGAGCAAACCTGAAATTGCATCACACTGCCTTAACATTTTGAATTTCTTTTTTTACATTAAAGCACTTCTCCGCTCGCTCCCTCTTCCCGCTCTGGCTCGCTGTAAACATACAGACACTACTTAAAGATTCTTGTGCATTCTTCATAACATATCTAAAAACATAATAAAAATTCCCGCTTCAAATTGTATTCAGCACTGTGGTTAGGTAACGCAATGCCATGCAGAAATGTAGTTAAATAAAAATACAGATTTTTGCTGTACTTTTGAATGGAATAAGTAAAAAGTATCCTCTAATAAAACTACTCAAATAAATGACAGATATGTGAAATATGTCCTTAAGTACAGTAATGAAGCACATGTACTCAGTTATCTCCCACTTTTGAACAGAATCTTCAACTTTTGCGACTATGTTAAAGTTTTTAACATGGTCACATGATCAAATTCTAATTCTGATTCTAATTTTATTTGTCACATGCACAGTCATACACAGTACAATATGCAGTATATATATAT
>QMIH01000237.1:31016-104938 GCA_003987875.1 Clarias batrachus
AAATAAATTAGGAATAAAATAAAAAATAAAATATAGAAAAACTTTGGCTATAGAAAATAAGAACAAACTATAAAAATAAAAAAAAACTTAGCTGTACAAATATAGAAAACTTTAGTTGTAGATTTACACTATGTACAGTGAAAAAAAAAACTGAATTGCAATTGAATTTAAAGAAAAATGTCCAGGGTGTGTGCAAATATCCATGAGTGTGCAGATTTGCAATCAAATTCATATTCCGTCTATAAATGCCCATAAATGTGTCAAAAATGCTTTAGTCCTGTGTGGTGTTCTTGTGGTTGGTTTAGTCATATGTGAAAAGTATCATTTTTCATTTTGTTTAGCACTACAGGTGCACTATAGGTGCAAAAAAAAAAGCCAATAAAAATAGGTTATGGCTAAACATTAATAATATTAAGATACATACTTTATTTTCATAAACCAAAGTAAGAAAGCTGTGATTTCCCGAACAGCAGGTCGAAGGGGTGGCAGACAGACTGGTTTATTATGTTCATGTGAGCAGATGTTTCAGGGTCATTAATTCAGTGAGCTTTGTCTCAATCGTTTACACCACGCTCGTATCTTACTCGAGAGTTCAACACGGTTTAGATTGTAATTGAGCAGCAGTGATGCGGAGGTGATGGCATGAGAGATGACTTGCGGTCGCTGCTCACTGAGAAAGTCAAGAACTTTTTTTGTGGGAGTAGAAAAAAAAGGAAAAATTATTTTTGTATGCTTTGATTCATTAAACTGTCTTTTTAAATTTTCTAAAATGTTATACATGTTTAGAGCAACTTTATGAGTATGTTTAACCCTTATACCTTATTCTACATTAAAAATAAAAACGTAATCATAGACAAACATAAATTAGTACATAGTAGTATTAGACAGACGCAATATCAAATTCAATTCAATTTTATTTCTATAGCGCATTTAACCATGGTCATTGTCTCAAAGCAGCTTCACAAAATTTAAGAAAACTTATAGAAGTGTGTATGTGTGAAAAATGTGTCTAGATAATAATAAGATTGTCCCTGATGAGCAAGCCAAGGGTGACCTTTATATAATATAAACAGAATTTCTGTTCCATATATAAAGATAGAAACAAGCAGATGTATTAGACTGTATAGAAATAATCAGCATACAGACTTTGATCATTTATTTGGTCCAGTTGTTTAAGAACTTTGTTTGTTTAATCAGTTTTTTTTTTTTGCTCGTCCAACACATGTCCACATGTCCTAGCATTTAGCTAGCAACCAACAGTTAGTGTAATTAACAGGCGTAGTTTTAAGTTCTTATCGGTACTATGTAACCAAAAGATTAATTAACAAATAAACGAAGGACGTGTGGGACAGTCCTGAGAAACGTACATGACCGAGAGTTAGTGTAATTAACAGTTATTGGAACACATGTGACATGGAATGAACTGTATATGTATACTGTATGTATTCATATTAACTTAAACATCTTTCCCATTATACTGTACTTTCAGCCTAATCGCACACAATATGACTGTAAATCAATCCCTGCTTTATCCATCTGATAACCCAAATGAGGACATTTTCCCTATAGATTCTGCTTCCTCTCAAGCTATTATAAGAGAGTTTTTCCTTGTGGCCGTCACCCCTGGTTTGCTCATCAGGGACAAACTGTTTAATCAGGACTCTGTGCTGATGACTTTACCTCAGTGGATTTGCCATACTGGAGAAGGCTTTGGGGGAATCATAATGCTACAGCAATCAGGGACATTCTAGACAATCATGTGTCTCTGACGTTGTGGATAAAAGTTTGGGCTAGGGACATCTATGGGGGTCATGGTGAGGCATCCAGCCATACTGTGTACAAACATTTTCATATTAGTATATACTATAGGCATAATACAGAGATGTATATTAGCATGTAGTAATCATAGACATAATGTATATACAGCATATACGCATACACGCATGACAATAGCATAATAATGATAGACATACAGTATGTACAGTATATTAAATTATAATAGTAATAGACAGATGTATATTAGTATATAGTAGCCATAGACAAATATATATAACACATTAATGTCATTATAGCATATTACTAGGAATAGACATACATACACTCACCTAAAGGATTATTAGGAACACCATACTAATATGGTGTTTGACCCCCTTTCGCCTTCAGAACTGCCTTAATTCTACATGGCATTGATTCAACAAGGTGCTGAAAGCATTCTTTAGAAACGTTGGCCCATATTGATAGGAGAGCATCTTGGAGTTGATGGAGATTTGTGGGATGCACATCCAGGGCACAAAGCTCCCGTTCCACCACATCCCAAAGATGCTCTATTGGTTTGAGATCTGGTGACTGTGGGGGCCATTTTAGTACAGTGAACTCATTGTCATGTTCAAGAAACCAATTTGAAATGATTCGAGCTTTGTGACATGGTGCATTATCCTGCTGGAAGTAGAAATCAGAGGATGGGTACATGGTGGTCATWAGGGGATGGACATGGTCAGAAACAATGCTCAGGTAGGCCGCGGCATTTAAACGATACCCAATTGGTACTAAGGGGCCTAAAGTGTGCCAAGAAACTATCCCCCACACCATTACTCCACCACCACCACCAGCCTGCACAGTGGTAACAAGGCATGATGGATCCATGTTCTCATTCTGTTTACGCCAAATTCTGACTCTACCATTTGAATGTCTCAACAGAAATCGAGACTCATCAGACAAGGCAACATTTTTCTAGTCTTCAACTGTCCAATTTTGGTGAGCTTGTGCAAATTGTAGCCTCTTTTTCCTATTTGTAGTGGAGATGAGTGGTACCCGGTGGGCTCTTCTGCTGTTGTAGCCCATCCGCCTCAAGGTTGTGCGTGTTGAGGCTTCACAAATGCTTTGCTGCATAGCTCGGTTGTAACGAGTGGTTATTTCAGTCAAAGTTGCTCTTCTATCAGCTTGAATCAGTCGGCCCATTCTCCTCTGACCTCTAGCATCAACAAGGCATTTTCGCCCACAGGACTGCCGCATACTGGATGTTTTTCCCTTTTCACACCATTCTTTGTAAACCCTAGAAATGGTTGTCCGTGAAAATCCCAGTAACTGAGTAGATTGTGAAATTGTGACACCAACAACCATGCCACGCTCAAAATTGCTTAAATCACCTTTCTTTCCCATTCTGACATTCAGTTTGGAGTTCAGGAGATTGTCTAGACCAGGACCACACCCCTAAATGCATTGAAGCAACTGCCATGTGATTGGTTGACTAGATAATTGCATTAATGAGAAATTGAACAGGTGTTCCTAATAATCCTTTAGGTGAGTGTATATGCTGACAATATAATAGGCAGTAATAATAGTAACAAAGTAGTAATAATATTTAAGCAATATCACACCTGAGGTCAGGCTGTTGTACTAAATATCAGCATGACCTTAAATGTAATATTGCTTCTATACAGCAGTTTATAAAACAGCAGTTTTCTACAAACATTGTTTATTACCCACAAATCATTATTTGTTTGTTCATTTAATCAGTTATTTCACTCCGCCAACACATATCCTTCCACAACTGGCGGAAGTACTGTAGCATCGAACTGGTTCTCAACAGTTAGCACCTGACAGTTTAACTTATGGTGTGAAAGTAGTCTTAAATTCTTACAGCTACTATGTAGCTAAAAGATGAGGGGAATAAACCATGAAGGTGGTGAACGGTCCTGAGAGATTTATGTTATTGTTCACATAATCTGCTTTAGAATAACAGGGTTTGATCTGAAATAGCGTTAATTGGAAATGTAATGCGCTACGTACGGTGTACAATCCCTTGTTCCACACATCACAATTTAGAGAGGGATTTGGGATTCAGTCTTGTGTTAAAAGCTAGTTAGCTTTGTAACTTTCGTTACAGAATAGAAGCAATTCCAGAACAACTTAAAAGCAATTACTAAGGAGACACAGTGTTGTTTTCATCAATCTATTTAGGAACCTCCGTAGTCCAGCTAAGGTAGTCTACCACTGGAGGCCAATAGTGACCAGTTCTATTTATTCCCATTTATATGACCGTGGTAGGACCCCGGTCAACATTCAAACACTTATTGGCAACACCAATTAGCTTAATTGGACTGTGAGAGGAAACCCATTAAGCAGTCAAATTCCATGTACACATACCCCGCAGGACTTGAGCCTGGACCCTAAGCTACCGTGCCGCCAATGTATTGTTTAAGATGACGTAAAGTTGTCAAGTATATATTCTGGCTTCCAAAGTGCTTCCGTACTGCAGACCATACTGCCCTACTTTCACTCATGCTGGCAACTGACAGTTAGTGTAATTAAGAATTGAGTGTTATATATAGTTAAATGTCACCACTTGTGGAATTTCTCTCATCCAATCAGATTTCTAACTGTTGTACTGCATACTGTATTTATCTATACATATTATATATATTTTATATATTAATATTCATTCATTCATTCATTCATTCATTCATTCATTCATTTTCTATACAGTTTATACTGTATGAGGTTGCAGGAAGCCTGCAGCCTATACCAGGAGGGCATAAGGGAGGGTATTGCAGTATCATGGTGTATTATTATAGTAACTAATTATAATACATACTATACTATACTATACTATACTATACTATACTATACTATACTATACTATACTATACTGTGATTGATATGTGTACTATATACAGTATGTATATCTGAGTAAATAATATTAAAAGTCATTTAATTGACACTTGTATATTAACATTGTAATATAGTAGTCATTTTAGTCAGAATATATTTAGTCTTATAGATAAATGTACATATATTTATATATAGTGATGTAATTAGTATAATAAATATATATTAGTAATAGACAGACATATATTTGTATATAGTCTCATAGTAATAAATGTAATGGTTAACAAGGAGAAACGTAATGTACCATCATTTTGCTGCATCATGTGTTCTACACTACATCACGAACAAAATTCTGAACGGTTTCTCGTTTGAATAATTTTTTTTTCTCGCAAAGTTTACCATCCAGAACGAAACTTCCCTAACATGCTGAGAATTCATGCTGATGAGTCATTTGCTTGCAGTGATTCAGGCAGTAATGTTATCGCCTCAGCTCAGCCTCTGGGTAAACACTTTGCATTTCACGCCGTTGCATAAGGAGAGTAATGGCATGAGACAGATTTGGGGGTGCCGAATTAATAAAGCCTGACTTACCTCTTTACTTTTATTTATATATTACATGCATTAATTAAAGCTTATTTCATAGCTACAGCAACATATTGCATGCTGTTTCTTTTATAATGGACAAAATGTACATTTGCTATATACTGATGTATATCATAAATTATAACAAATATTTTATTCAAAATCAGATTTTGCTAAGATTTATAAAAACGCAGAGTTAGTTATAAAAAAAAAAGACATAATCAGGGCTCATTATGTTCGAAAAGCTTTAGACTGAAAGTAAATATGAGTGTTTTTTTTTTTTTTTTAATTTTTATATATATCACCACCGTGAGTAAGAGATGCCGCATTCTTGAAAGTATCTGTATAGGAAGATGTGTATAAGGAAAAAAAGACGGCTTTGTTTCCTGATACACTGATTACACACTTGTTATTTGTACTGGTCTGAAGCACTGATGCATGTTTTTGGGAGAAATAAAAAGGAAAGAGGAAGAGGAAATAAAAAGGAGGATTTAAAAAATCTAAACCTTTGGTACAGTAGATGGTAAAGCCAGTGATCGAGAAATGATCATTTCTTAAAATATTTATTACACCTTTCACAAGCAATCCACAAAAACACACCAAATATGTTTCATTATCCATTGGGATAAAATGATTTAATGCTTCTTTTTTTTTCTTAGGACGTGGACACTCTGAGATATTAAGAGATCTCTTATTCGAAAGCTAGTGTTATAACCATGCTTTATTGATTTGAGATGTTCAAAAACAGTACAGTACATAAATAGTAAACCAATAAATAGATAAATAGAATAATCAATATCTTTAAACAATCTGGCTGCATTTGTAAAGTCCATTAAGACCCCTCTCTGGACGGTGCCGATGATGCGTACGGTGATGTTCTGCACAGTTCATGTAAGGGTTTTGAGGAGGAGCAGAAAGCACTTGGATGGGACATAGGGTTAGCACGATGTAAACGTCTTCCAGAAGAAATTCTTACACGGAGCTTTGCGGTCTCTCTGGGGAAGCTGCGCTAGCCGGTTGTACACGGCTCTCTCTTCCAGGCGAGACTCGATGGGTTCCTCCTCCTCCTCCAGAGGAACAGGATCTCTGGCAGGCATGCCGTTGGGGCTCTCACCAAGGAGATGCGAGATCAGAGTGATGAGCAGCTGCCTTTGCTCCTTAGTTAGTTCCTGGGATGGAGAACAGAGCAGGTCAGTGGCTGGGAAATGTGTGAGCTAACGAATAAATAGTTCAGAGAATGAATTAGAAGGGAATTAAATTGTAAGTGTAGTAACCTGACTTGTCATTTCAAATAGTTTTAAAAGACACTCAATTTCACACAGCAGGTGATTCGGTAGTTTCTGAATCGGTATTCTTTTTTATGTCATTTTTTTAAAGGCATAATTAATTATTTTCTAATATTTTCATCAAATAAATGAATAATATTACATTACATAACATCTATTATTATTATTATTATTATTACTTAGTTCTTTTTAAGCCAGCAGGTGTTTGCACTCACCCTGGGTGATACGGAACTCCTTTCCTCCAGTGGAAGCACAGCCGCTGCTCTCACACTGTACAGCACCAGCAGCAGAGACACTAAGCTGGCTAAAAGCTGCATGCTGACACGACAAGTCGGGGAGCGAAGAGGAAGAAGGAAAAAAAATCGAGAAAGATGCTGAAACAGAGTTCACGAATGCCAAACTAGTGTTGAGTCGGTGAGAGTCAAAAGATGCTTCTGTCTTCCGCTGAAGTGTCTTGAGCTTGGGATTCAGGTTGGCTGTGTCTTATATACCCCAGGCTCCTGTTGACGCAGGGCTTGCTGGATGATGGGAGGGGGGAGTAGGAGGGTTAGTGTCTAACAAAAGCACGGAGTAGTTAACCTCTTAACAAACTCGTCATCTCCGTGGCATGAAACACCCATGCAGCCACGCTCACGTCAGAGCCCTAAATGGGCCTGACAGGGAATGACGACAAATCCAGCCCAGCCGAAATCATTACGCAGCGCGACTATCAAAGCGTCCTTTTTGACTCTACATGTAGCAAATTCGTCCTCAATTCATCATCCCAGACTTCATACTGTAGGGTTTTTCCAGTACACTGAACGAGTCAATATTACATTATAGCACACAATCCTTGATCAGATATTAAATACATAAAAATTAAATAAACAATGTTTTAACTTATTGATTAATGTTTCAGAATGTTTGTTTATTTTCTTTTAATGACAAATCTCTTTCATGTCCACATCATTTTCCAGGATGCTGTGCGCTCACGGACTGTTATTGAACTGTCTGACACCTAAGACATGCTCAGCTATCCATATTTTTCTAGATGAAAAAAAAAAAAAAAAGCAGATAATAACAGGCTCCTCAGCTGGAAAATAACTTAAATGAAGAAGCAGAGCAATTTATGTGCAAGCAAACTGTCATTTACAATGCACGAATAATATAATTGTTTATCGAATGCAGACGTGGTCCTCAATCAATTCGATTCAGTGTCATTTGTATAGCGCGGTGAACAATAGACATTGTTACCGAGCGGCTTCACTGACGTCTGGGTGCAGGTTCACTGGAGATCTCTAACAAGCTAGACAGAGGAGACACCGTGGAGGACAAAAAAAATTCCCCGCCATGACACGGGATGTGGGAGCAGGCACTTTCATTCTGGGTGTCACTGGATAGCGGGATTTCTTTTTGCAGTTACTAAACAGTGGTGGCCAAAAAGAATCAAGACAACATACAGTATTATAGTTCTCACTGTGCACAAAACAGGAGATAGCACTCATTAGGTGTGTTCATTAGAATCAGCTGGTTTGATTGATAGATGGAACAAATATGTGGCAGGACTTTTACTTTCTGAAGCCAGGGTGTCCAACCATGCACCAAAAAAAGGGCTTAAATCAGGACATTGTTAGATGCATTGTAACTTCTGTATGTGATCCTTAGGACGCTATCAAGCGGACATGGACTGAGCAAGTGTACTGCAGACGTCTGTTTGACTCTTATGCCCAACAGGTTTCAAAAAATGAAGGACTTCATACAAAATATTGATTGTTGTATAGCAATTTCATTTCATAAAATAATTTCTTGTTCTTCTTCTTCTTATTATTATTATTATTATAAAAAATTGAGAATGTCATTGGTGGCACGCGGTGTAGTGGTTTGCACTGTTGCCTTGCACCGCCAGGGTCCGGGTTCAATTCCCATCTCTGTGTGCGTGGAGTTTGCATGTTCTCCCTGTGCTTGGTGGGTTTCCTCCGGGTACTCTGGTTTCTTCCCACAGTCCAAAGATCTGCAGATTAATCTAATTCGTGTTCCCAAATTGCCCGTAGTGTGTGAATGAGTTTGTGCCCTGTGATGGACTGGCACCTTGTCCAGGGTGTACCCCACCTCATGTCCTAAGTCTCCTGGGATAGGCTCCAGGCACCCTATTAAACTGTATACAGGATTATACGCTATAGAAGGTGAGTGAGAATGTCGTTAAAATTTCATGTTGAATTTCACTTTTGTCTCAATATTTTTGCCCGACATGGTAAAGACAAACAACACTATGTGTGTTGAAAAGTTGTGTAGAATCTTAATGAGTCCTGAGATGAGCAAATGACAGTCTTGGGTACAAATATACAAATGTCAGGCATCATCCACTAAATCAAGTGAAATGTGGACATAAACCTTTTTGGATAGTGAAAATTTTTTTTTATTATAGCTGATCTGTGTTTGGTCAAATTTAAGCCCGGGCGGTTGGAGTGCTCAATCTAAACATCATAAAACGTGTACGTAAATGCATTAAATCAAAAGGATGAAAAGATCAGCCAAAGTGCCATATGGTCAATCCGACAAACTGAGAGACAGAACTGCAAAATTAATGGCACCCCTCAAGAACATCCGACACATTTATTTTAAGAAATAGCAGACTCCTTATATAAAAATGTTAATTAAACTGAATAATATTTTTAAAGGAATGCCAAAATATGAATTGCTCTTTATTTTCAGATCACCAAATATGAGTTTGCGCACATGTACAGTATAATTCCTTCACTATCCAAGTGGAAAACGGTGGAAAAGAGCGCATTAAGAAACAGCTTCAATAGTTACTCAGTAGATCAGGAGAGAACTTTGGTATGTACAGAACAAATGAAATAATTGACTGAAAAAAATATATATGAGGGATGTTCAAGTCAAACTGGGACTTATAATGAAAGGTTATATAGAAATATAAAGGGAGTTTTCAATTACATAACTATGTTCTGTTATTCTGCACAATCAACAGTTGACTTGCACATCAATAATCGTTGAAATTACAAGTAAGTACAATGAATATGGTGAAGGAGGAGGTAATAACCTACAGTGTAAATAAAAGAAACATATGTAGTTCATTCTTGCATGGTTTGGAAGCATTGCACAGAATAGTAGAAAAAAAGAAGCAATTTATGTTTGTATAAAGTATTGATGTAAGACGTAAACCCAAACCCACTAATGTTTCCATTTGACAACTTTTTGTGAATTATTTTTATTTATTTTTTTTTGTAATTGTAAACTTTTGTAAGTTCGGAGTGTGTTTTTGCACTTTTCCTTAATTGATGTCAGTAATTCTTTCTCAGTCACTGATCACCATCCTGATGGACTGGATCTAAAGCACAAAGCTGATTTGCTGTTACTGTAGTGAATGTGCCGGTGACTACGCGAGTCGTGCCCAAGCTGAGCTCGCAGAGCTGAGAGCTAATATTCGAGGCTTTTTCATTTTTCACAGCAGCTTGACTTCGGGCCCTGGAGCTCTGCTGAGATTAATAAAGTGCCGACATGCTCTCGCTTCTGATGGAGTGTGTTTGAAGAATTCATGCCGATTGACCACCGCTGAACAAATAAAATGTGCAGCACCATCACTACGTGAAAAAACACACGCACACGCACACACACACACACCATATTTCTGTTGAGAAAAGTCTAGTCAGTTTAAAGTTGCATTTTTCTTAGCAACCAAGTGTGTTCGAGCATGTTGTTCTGATCAAAACTTGTAATAACTAGAAGAAATAAATCCCCACCACCAGAGATGGGTGAACATCTAAAATCTTCTGAACAGCTTTCACAGATGTGTTGAGTTTCTAGAATATCGCTATCATTTAGATCATGGGACGTAATGTGGGGCGTTCAAGTCAAACCGGGACTTGCGATAACATTTCTTATGAAAGGAGACGTGAAACTTTTTCACAATTACCGAAGACTACAAACACGGTACGGTGATGGGATGCGCAAAGGTTTTAAAGAAGGCTGTGTGACGATCCGTGAATGACGCTCCTGGCCGAGATCGACATTCGGTGAGTGGAACGCTTAATCCATAAAAACTGATGCAACTTGAAGAATCCGTCGGTGAGAACTGAAAACACAATAATTCACCAACATTATACACCCTCACATCATCACAGGAACTCGGCTGGGAGTTATTGCCACATCACCCGTACGGTCCCGACCTCGCTCCAGGCCATGTACACATGTTCGGGAATTCAAAGGAGTTCCTGGGAGGCCGGCGTTTCAGACATGAAGCAGGCAGTCTGATCATTGCTCTTGTATACAGAGAAAAGTTTTTAGTTTCAGGGTAGACAAGCACTAGTGAAATACTGGGACAAGTGCATTAGTGTGTCAGGGGATTATATGGAGAAATAAATGCTTTTCATTATGTGATCCTGCCCAAGTAAAAATTCCGGTTTGACTTGAATGCTTGCATTTAAATAGAACATTTTTCTTTCATTGAAAGTAGTGGTTGTGATCCAACTGGCTAGAGGACAAACGTTCACTAGTGTACTTCACACGTCATGCTATTTCTATATGTATGCACATTTACATGTTTCACTACTCCATCCCTCAGAGGTAAGATGGAGATCCTAGAATACTCAGAAGGTTTACTGATGCCATCTTGTGGTTAAACAAGAAAATTGAAACAGAAAAATATTTTATATATATACAATTTAGAAAAAAAACTCATATTTGAACCTACCTCTGATTCTGATATTATATAATGTGACGTGACTTTTTGGTTCACCTAAAGAGAATTTTTGAATGATGACATAGAGAAGGACTACTTTACATAGCAGAGTTAAGGGGAAATTAAATTGAAAACCTGTTTACTATTCACTTTTAAAAACGTTCATTATTTTTACCCACCAGTTATCTGTATTGTTTTCATCCGTTTATGATTGTTTACATTTAAACCATTTTGTCAATTCAGATTCTTACACACCTAATACTTAGTCTGTTCTGTACATTTATTTCTGGTAAAATATGTATAACCGCAATCATACCACATGTGCTCTGCTTCTTATCCCGATAGGGGGTGTGGGGTGGGGTTGATCAGGTTAAGGCTGTTGGTGATCAGAAGGTCCCAGGTTTAAACCGCAGCACCACCAAGTTGCTACTGTGGGCCCTTGAGCAAGGCCCTTAACCCTCCGGTGCTCAAATGTACAATGAGGTAAAATGTTACTCACTCTGGATAAGGGCATCGTTGTACTTTCATACCGTACTTCTTCCAACAATTTGACCCTTCAGAAAAAGGATAATCGTAACCGTTACATTATTTTTTTTATTATTGATATGGTGATGGTTAAGGTGAGAGTGGCTCACTGGTTAGCTGAGGCCCTGCACCTCCAGGGTTTGGGTTCGATTCCCACCTCATGATCCGTGTGCATGTTCTCCCTGTGCTTGGTGGGTTTCCCCTGGGTACTCCCTAACATACGACCTGTGCGCCATTTGAGCATGTTAAGACCTCCAAAAAGCCCCGGATGCTGATGTCACTCAATGTGATCTCACTTAATATGATGTCACCCAGGAAATCATTAGCCACTTTTCAACATAAGTTTAAGGCATCACCAAGGCTGAAGCATTTGAGAGATGAAAAATCCCTTCGCATCCTAACATCAAGTGTGAGAATCCTGGGCCGGGTTAGTTGGCGGTCGTAATGGCGCAGGTGCTTGGGGCGGTCGTCATTGTTTACTGCAAACAAGCCAAAATGACCCACTTCCTGTTGAGGTGAGCCCATGGCATGCATAGTTGCATAGTGAGCATTCAGCTCAATGAGATCTAAATGTGAACGGAGTTTGATATGTACAGTATACGTGCAAGTGTGTACGAGCTATGCAGCAAAATCCCCTGTGAAGGCCAAACCCTCAGACATCCTAATGACAGCAGATTCAAACTTGTGTGCTGATTTCACTGACTTTTTGAGCGTGGTAAGACCCCCAAAAAGATGTTAATAATAATAATAATAATAATAATCTTTAAAAAAATAGCAGGGCGGTTATGATATTATAGTCATACTGCTTAGGCCCTCATAAAACTTTATTAAAAAATTATTTCGATGTATCCCATAATCGACTACAGAATAGTGAATCAACAGGTCTGCATCACATCACCCTAATGAATATGTTTCTTATCACAGTACAACTCCTAACAGGGAAGGAAAAAACAAACAAACAAAAAAAAAACACAAGACAAAGCAGCGATGTGTTGTGTATTTCTTTCATTTTAAATCAAGTTACAGATTCTGCAAAATTACATTGAATTTATAGATACAAGCTTATAGACAAAGAACAGTTCCGTCCCCGTTTATAGCAAAACACCTGGAGCGCAGAGATGGCCTTTCAGTTAAACTGCTAATTGATGGACATTTAAAAAACGATCATAATGATATAACTTGATGGGGTGATCGGAGCTCGCAGCGGACACGGTTTAGAACCTGAAACCACCTGTCGCATCAGCACACGATGTTGTCATGATGTTCATCTACAGAGTTCACGTTCTTTCTGAAATCGAGATCGATACAGCACAAGTCATTACAGATGAGGTTTAAACTGTTTGGAGAACATCAGTATATAATTAATCATATGCACGCTTATTTTACTTGTAACTTGACGTTAAATTCTATTAGCCAATTTTATTAGTCTGTATTTGTTTGTTTTTTAATATGGATTAATTAGACATCAATCCACAATCTTTTTTTAAAAATTTTTTTTTACTCAAAACCCTTAAACAAAGCACGGTCACCGAACTCGAACGCTGCATCTTCGGTTTGATCGATGTTTCAGAGGAAGGAGACGAAACACACAGGACAGAGCCGTAGTGGAATGTGACACGAAATAAGACAACGTTTGCATTGACCTCGTCAGGACCGTCGCATAACATGTACAGTATGATGAGAAATTTCTGGCACTTGCTTGTACGTTATGTGCGACACTAAATGATGTACAGAAAGGAACAAAAACAATGCAAAAAAATAATAAAAAATGACGACAGTTAGTCTTCAGGAGACTGGAGTGAAAGCTGTGCAAAAAAGCACATCAATTCCCTTTTCTTGACAAAGAGAGAGAGAGAGAGAGCGCACTGGTACACACTCGCGCACACACACTCTTTCAAACACTAACACACAGCAGTTGCACTAACGGCTTCGCCCTGATTTCACAAAGCAGCGTCAAAACAAGATGGCAGCCGAGAATCCGGTTACACTTCACTTAGGACCTGCAGAGAGAGAGAGAGAGGGAGGAACGCCTGAGTAATACAGATTATTACAGCTTCAGGGATTTCCACAACAGCACTGAATGCTCATGTTAACATATAACATATGGCATTAGGCATTAAAAAAAATAAGGATTTTTTTTGGATTGTGCAGAAACGTGCAGATGTTCTCATCTTCCAGGCTTTAAGAAATCATCCATGATTTCATTTGGGAAACAAACTCATTATTTTCTTCACTGTTCATCACAAGAATTGTGATCTGTTCTTCCATGCAAGAGATATCAGACTCTGGAGCGATGGAAGCAGTGTGAGCAGACTAACGGAATCACTGCTGTAAAGTAAAAAATAACAAATGAACCGGTACCTTACCTTTGAAAAGAATCGCGACAGAGCTGAGTTTTCTGTGTAAATAAAGTGCGTGTGCAGCCAGAGTGTGTGTGTGTGTGTGTGTGTGTGTGTGTGTGTGTGTGGGGCACAGTGTCAAATTACGCGCATGCACACAGAAGAGAGAGGGAGATGTTGATTATACCAGTAAGAGACGAGCACTAAGACGCAGCACGGGAGGCGATTACCCGGAATTCCGCACCGCAAGAGAGAGAAAAATCACTGGCTCAGTTGTGATCACTTGCCGCTCGGTGTCAAAATAAGAGTCGCATGAGTGATACATGATACTCGGCGCTCGTAAACTAATACTTGCTCGGTTTCCAGTTAAAAGTTGATTAAAAATCTTTGCTCGGTTTGCGGAACACTCGTAAACCACGTTACTCGCAATCCGAGGTTCCACTGTACTAGGAAGACGGTTCTGGCCTTGGCTGATGTTTTTTTTTTTAAAGAAATGGTTATATTCACCTTTCTGGCAAATTCAGGTAGAATGAAAGCAGCTCGGTGGATTTCAGGGTTATAATATTTGAGGTCCATGCTCTCGATCTCATCCCTCGTCAACTCCCGTGCCGGCTCGCGGAAATTCGTGTCCTGCATATTGTAAAAGCACAAAAAGCATAAGAAAGCTCGAAAAATCTAAGCCACACACATACAGGCAGATCTGGAGGGAAGGGGCGCTCACCGGGTTTTTACTGCAGAGCATGAAGCCGATCTGGCCGCTCGGGTACGTAGGGATGGTGCAGTAAGCGTAGTCCACGACGGGGAAGAGGGACTTGCAGAAGATGCGCATTTCTTTGATCAGCTCCAAGTGAAGCCACTGACACTCTCCTGGAAAGCCAAAAGGCGCAGAACTCCTGATCAGGCATTTATCTCCAAGTACCTCAAATAATCTTAAAACCGTGTGCATTCAAATAAAACCTGTAATGGTACAGCTGCATGAAACCCGGACCCTGGAGGTGCAAAAACGACAGTGCTAACCACTAAGCCATGGGTCTCAAACTCAGTTCCTGGAGGGCCGCAGCCCCACAGAGTTTTGTTCCAACCATAATTAAAAACACCTGATCCAACTAAACAAGTCATTAAGGCTTATTTGAAAACTACATAGTATGTATGTTGGCGCAGGGTTGGAACAAAACTCTGTGGGGCTGCGGCCCTCCAGGAACCGAGTTTGAGACCCCTGCTCTAAGCCATCGTGTTGCCCGTTTTAATGTTTCAATTAATAGTTTTTGCTATAAACAAACTAGGTTTTGTTGTTCCATAGCGGCACTTGACATTACCGCTTCTGACTAAAGCGATGTACTCTGAACAACTTTATTGACTTATTTTTTAATAGTGTTTTTTCAAAGTACTCGATTCGGACCACCATTTCGACGTCCTTCTGTATGTCGATCTGCCAATACACAATCCAGCTTGAAAAGTGTGTGAGACCTTGTGAGTATTAACCTTGACAGCAGAGTATGCCACCCTCACGCAGCGCCGTTTTCATGAGCTGGTAGTAAGATTCCTTGAACAGGCTTTCCGCTGGACCTGGAAACCAAGATTAAACTGTTAGACATTTACAAAGGAAAAAAACAAACAAAAGGATTAAATCCTAGATTAAAATCCAATTAATCAAGGCATTTTCCCCCCTCCAGCGCTCACCGACAGGGTCTGAGGAATCGGTAATGATGACGTCGAAAGCGTCCTGATTCTTCTTCATGAACTCGAAACCATCTCCTACGTTCAGAGTCAGCTTGGGGCTGAAAAATCCCTTCGCCATTCCCGGGAGGTACTTCTTGGAAACGTTAATGACATCCTGTTTGCAACATACCGCAAAGCTAAATGAGAGAACTGAAAGCGAAACAGATCAGAATATATAAACGTCTACGCCTACAGAACGTTGAAGGCGCGTGGAAACCTGATACGAACCTCATCGATCTCACACTGGACTACGGACTCCACCATCGGATGCTTCACCACTTCCCTGAGCACCCCGCCGTCTCCTCCGCCGATGATCAGAACCTGAGCAAACACAAATGAACGTGTGAGGGACCATTGTGTGTGTGTGTGAGACCCCATTTAGCTACATCATAGTGTGAGCCTTGAAAGTACGAGAATTTCACTAGTGATCATGAGAACACTCCAAATTCACGGTCATCTTCATTTAGCCTGGTCCAGGACAGGAGTAACAGTACGCAAAATTCGGTATTTACCACACTTTTGAAGACATGGTTTCGTACATTTTTGGTACAATGAAGTGGGGAGAAAAAAAACAAACACTTTTTTTCTTCACTTATTATGGATTTAACTTTTAAACTCTGATCAAAATTAGTAAACTGTGGCAAACTAGCCATCTTTGTTTGAACACATAAGGAACGCACAAAGTCTCATGCCTTTCCACTCATCGTCTATACGGGTATAACCGGAGCATGGTGCCAATCCATCACAGGGCAAACACACACACACACACTACGGGAATCGAACCCGAACCCTGGAGGGGCAAGGCGACCACTAAGCCACCCACATGCTCTCTCTTTATATATTTAAAAAAAAATAAAATAAAAACAGTCAGTCAAAGCACTATCTATAGCAAATAATGCAAATGATGAATCTTTTAAATAACGGAAATTTCAAGTATATATATGTATGTGTGTTTATTTTACCTTATCTCGCTACTGTTGATGAGGATGGCACTATTTTTGCACAAACCAGTGAATCCTTCTTACTCGACAGAGTAAATAGGGTGAGTGTCTATCATGACTCAAAATGTCACTGTAACACAAATCGACTCTGGATTTTATTCTCAATCATTTATAAATATATTTAAAAACATATACAGTAGATATATTCATTGATATATTCAGCCCCCTAGTGACAAGGAGGAATTGGACACGACTAAATTAGGGAGAAAAATCGGGGGAAAATCACAAAAAAAAAAAAGGAAAATTAAGAAAACTCCCAGTTCCTGAAAATAACAACTCTGGAACTCTGGGAGGACTGGAAGGTTTGTCAATTAAAATGCAAATTATTCATATTTTCTTTGAGTATTGAGACTAAAATTCGTGTAAGCTTCTGGAAGCATGTGGCCTGTAAAAAGTGTTGCTTAAATCGAAGCAAGCATTCTGTGCAAAATGAAGGATTTTTCCCGAAAACATTCAATAAAATCAGTAGTGTCCGTAACCATGTCAAATTCATGTTGCGATATCTTAATAATTTAGCATTTGTGAATATTATACTTTATACATAATATATTATACATTATAACTTTCACATTAATGTTAAAAGTTGCACTGAATAAATACAGCTGCAACATGCAACAAAGGCAAATAAGCACACTGTTATAACCCTGTTATCCAGACACCATTGTATCACAATCCACACACATATTTACACCGAAGGACCAATATGGATTGACCAAACCACCTAATATGTTTTTGGAAGACGGGAAGGCATTTGAGAAGCTGAAAATGCGATCTTAGGCTTAAGACAGAACTCTGAAGCTGGGAAGTGGCTCTGCTGGAATCTGCTTCAACCAGTTAATTAAAACAACAAACCAAAAAAAAAAAAACATGGGTGTGACACTTACAAAGCAGGTTTGTTCTAATGGAGGCCAGTAAGCCAAAAGAGCTGAGAGCTGAGACTGCTGCATGCGAAAGATTGTCATTAGAGACATTTTATCAAGAAAGAAATTTTTATCAAGGACCAAAAAAAATAAAGTTTCTTTAGTTGCATTATATTCTATTACACATTCATCTCCCGTACGAGCTGCTTTACCCAGGTCAGGGTCACGTCGGATCACGAGCCTGTCCACCCACAGGAAGCCGGCAGAGACACCGATAGAACATGCGAAGCGCCGCACAGACAGTAACACGATCCCGGGATCGAGCCATCGACCTTCGACCAGAACAATTACGTTACACAAAATGAGGAGCCGGGATAAAATTACACAGTCATTACCTTCTTAGGGCAAGGGTGGCTGCACAGCGGGAGGTTAGCGATCATTTCTTGGTAGGAAAATTCGTCTCGCTCCGTGCACTGGATCACACCATCCAACACCAGGACGTTACCGTAGGTCTTACTGTGAATGGACAAGCAAGCGCGGTCTGTGAGGGCTATGAGACACATAAAATTGCAAACATTTCTACTTCTAATATTATTAATATTCCACAGAAACACTGGAATTTAATGACACACAGTGCTGCAGGCTAGAATACGAAATAAAAATGGCTTCGAACTATTCAGGACACAAACTCCTTCTGTTTAAGGGCTTTTTCCATAGACTTCTTTCCCTCTTCTCAACAAAAAAAAAGACCTTATGGATTTGTCTAATAATAAAACTGGTTTAAAAATGACAATTAAATTATTTAAACATTCACTGCTCATTCATATGTCGTGTAGCAGAATGAGTTAAAGCTCTGACGTCGATTCTTGTTCCACAAAGGGATGGCGAGGGCGTTGGTTTTCACTGCAACCAAACAATTGCCACACCTGTCATTGTCACCTGTTATTAAAGCTGAATAATTAAACACCGGGCCTTCCTGGAGAAGATTTAGCGTCCTCGAAAAGTGCGGATTCTCAGGGATCCAGTGTGCAGAAAACAAAAAACATCCAAACATTCTGCTGATGGAAACGCTTTGTAGATGAGAGAGGACAAAAAGAACAGCTACTTTGTTTTGGCAGGAAGGCGCTGGTAACTTCGATAATCACTTTTTACATCAGATGTTGAGCTGAAAAGCATCTCAAAATGCTTTGAAATGCAAATGTGAAGGAGTTAGTAGAGCAGCAAACTTCATCGGCTTCCAGACAAGATCAGGAACCTGAAGTGACAAAAAATATATATATATATGATCTATTATATAATCTATAATATATGATCTAAAATAGGATCCATTTCCATGTGTACTGGTGTTTCTAATAAAGTGAAAACGAGCTGACTTTACATGTCCTATTATAATCAGACAAGTGACAAGTGGAATCTGACGGGGTCTTCCTCAGGTCTTCTGCATCAAGGCTTGACATTTTTTTCCGCTCACCCCGATTGTAAAGAGTGCTTATTGGAGTTACTGTAGCGCATGTCTGAATGATTTTCTTTAGTTTAGGTTGTTACAGTGCAAGAAATCCATCAGTACATCTAAAAATAACATCAACAAGAATCCAATGTGACTATTATCAATCAATAGGTGGAACGTTTAGAAAAATGGAAACAATCACACACTCACTAGTCATCTACTGTATACCAATTTATCCACTATGGGCAATTGGGGAATGCCAGTTAGCCGAATCTGCATAGCTTGGGGAGGAAACTCACCAAGTACGGGGAGAACATGCAAAATGCATGCACACAGACCCCGAGGCGGAAATCGAACCAGGAACAGCAGTGCTAAACACTAAGCCACCGTGCCACCCAAAAATAGAAACTGATTGAAATATACATTCAGATACTGCCACAATCAGGGGCGGATCTACCGGGGTGGCACTGGGTGGCAGTTGCCACCCTAAGAAAAAGCCTTGCCACCCCAGCACTAGTGTCCTAGTGGTCTAATCCAGATATCAGGTTCAAGTCAATCACACATCAGCCTTTATTTCATTTTTATAGGACAATGTAAAAATGTGCACCCTAGTGTATACACTGAATAAGAATAGCATTACTTGAATCCACAAAAACCCTGCAAGAATGCTTGCTTCAGTGTTGCCACCCCTCATAATTTTAATGCCACCCCATGAATAATTTTCTAGATCCGCCCCTGGTCACAATGCACACATTTAAAGTAAAATGGGCTCAAACAGTTAAGGCAGATCGGAAGATCGGGTGTTCGAGTCCCAGCACCACCAAATTGCCCCTGTTGAGCCCTTGAGTAAGGTAGGAGGCGCTGTACTGTAAGCTGGCTGACCCTGCGCTCAGACCCCATAAAAAACATTATAATAATAAAAAATAAAAAAAAACATTAAATTGAAAAAAATTATAATAATTTCACTGTGTTTTAACCTACATGTGGCCAATGATTGATGATTACTATTATTATTATTATTATTATTATTAAAAGGTTAAAGGATCCTTGATATACAGTACTTAAACTCATGAGAACATGTGAGAACTTGGCTCTGGTTCTAGCAGTTTGCGCACCACCTGGGGCAACTCCTGGAGACAATATGGAAAATCTGTGATCACCAGACTTACCAGTCTCACTGAGAGGACAAAATATTAGAAACAGAAGGACATTTCGATCCGTGCAAGCCACGTTTCATGAACCAGCACACGAGGAGACACACTTCTCTCTCTCTCTCTCTCTCTCTCTCTCTCACACTCACACACACACACACACACAGTTATTTCAAGAAACCTCATTTAGGAATATAAAAAAACACATCACTAAGAACACATTAACATTCAGAGCAGGAAGCTACTCCACTGATCATATCCGCCACTCGAATCCTGATCCTGATCTTGATCTTAATCTCAGCCTCACCTTTTAAACACCATCACATCTTGAAATTTGGATTTTTTCTGATACAGAACCTCCTCCACCTGGAGACTCATCGCTTGACCAGGCCATAACGTGCACGTCTCAGTGAACCAGCCGTCTTTAATATTATCCATGACGAACTAACCTGCTCTCTCTCTCTCCCTCTCCCTCTCTCTCAGTGCTCTAGCGTGCTGCTTTGAAACTACTAGCTAACTGTATGAGTTGAGTGGTCTAAGCAAATCTGACACGCGGGTGTCTTATCGCAGAAAGGAACCGACCAATAGGAGCGCGCTTTGGGCAGATCTCTGTGTGTGAACAGCCAATCAGCGATTGAGACGTCAACGCTGTCTATACAAGCTAGGTCGGCTTCACAGAAGGGTCCGTGGCTGAATGCTAACGGCTCCTCATTGATTATGTAGTGCACTAGGCAGGGCGTAGGAGTCGTTATGTTACCCTGTGTAGTGCACCTATGTAGGGGTTAAGGAGCATTTGGGGTTGAGGCAGTTGCACCACGTGAAGGTTGAATCAGCAGCAAACGTGCAATACGACGCGTTTTTGAATCTGAATTTGAGACTTTCTGTCACAAATGATTGTATAAAATGAGCAGCAAAACCAAAAACTATCAAGTTTAAGATGTGTGTGGTACTCTTCTGTTAAAGAAAAGAAAACCCACATTGGTCGTTAAAATAACCTGAAACTGACAAAAAGTCAGAATAAATAAATAAATAAATAACATGAAATTTAACTAATAAAAATCTTTTTAATTACAGTTCAAAATTTATACTGAAACGTTGTCACTGTACTGTTTGGTATCACGGTGTCTCCACAGAAAGCAAAGGAGAGAGTTAGATTGAAGGAGATTAGAAAGAAAGTTATAGACAAACATATTAAAGGTAAAGTCTTTAAGACCATCTCCAAGTGGCTTGCTGTTCCCGTGTCCACAGTTGCACATATTATTCAGACGTTTAAGCTCTACAGGACTGTATACCGGCGGCCCGGTGGTGTAGTGGTCAGCACTGTCGCTTTGCACCTCCAATGTGCGGGTTTGATTCCCAGCCAGGCTCGATTCCCGTCTCTGTGTGCATGGAGTTTGCATGTTTTCCGTGTGCTTGGTGGGTTTCCTCTGGGCACTCTGAATTCCTCCCACAGTAAAAAGACATGTAGGTTAGATTAAGTGGCATCTCCTAATTGGCCGTAATGTGTGTATGCCCTGCGATGGATTGGCACCCTGTTATGGGTGTACCCTAAGTCTTTTGGGATACTGAATACAGGATTAAGTGGTATAGGTCAGAGTGAGGACTGTATAGCCAGCCTCCATAGACGTGACAAATTGAAGAGATGTATAATACGAATGGTGACCAAACAGCCCAGAAAGAGATTAGAGGTGAACTCCAAGGTCAAGGTACAAATCCTTATCTATAACCAGTTTGGGACCATCTCAAATTGTTAATTTATGTTGTTAAATTTATCTTGTCAGGTCAACCTGTCTTAAATAGGCCTCCTAATTAGCTAGTTCGTTTTTCTGTTAACTTGTGTTGTAAATTTATGCTGCATGTAGCACCTTCGTCCTGGAGGAACGTTGTTTCGTTTCACTTGTAATCGTTACCAACTGTATATTATTGAAGTGACAATAAAGCCTACTTGAACTCGTAATTATACCATAGTTCCAGTACAGTGCACATTTTTATCATCCATTCATCTTTATCATTTACTAATTTATTCAGAGAAGCAAAAATGAAGCATTCAAAGAAAATAACACATGGAGGAGGCTCGGTTATGTTCTG
This sequence comes from Clarias batrachus, assembly GCA_003987875.1. Classification (NCBI taxonomy): domain Eukaryota; kingdom Metazoa; phylum Chordata; class Actinopteri; order Siluriformes; family Clariidae; genus Clarias; species Clarias batrachus. The sequence goes on from QMIH01000237.1 coordinate 53,301, forward strand.
AAGCTGATTTGCTACATCTGGCACATGGTGGCTTAAATCTGTGCACGGTACAAAGAAATCTTAAGACTGTCATGTAATTCTGGAGAGAAATGTGCTGCCCAGTGTCAGAAAGCTTGGTCTCAGACATGGATCCAACAGGATAATGACAGAAAAACACCCAGCTAAAAAAAAAACAAGAATGGGTAAGAACTAAACATTGCACTATTCTGAAGTGGCCTTCCACTTGTTGTTTTTTTAAAATGCTTCTGCTGAACCACAGTTTAAATGCAATGTCTGATTTTCATTAGTTCATTTTGCATTACATTTTTATTGGTTTCAAGTTATTTCAGTGACCATTGGAGTTTTTTATGTACCAACAAACACTTTTTGTGGGTGAAAAAGTAACTAATATTTAAACACTGGTATTAAAGTCCATATTTATAGAATAAATTTATTGAAACAAATTGTACATGTCCTTTATTACATAGGCAAAATGAAAGCAAATCTTTAAGTTTCAATATAGACACAGATGGCATGAACCAGCCTCAAATGGTCTTCTAAAAAAAGGAAGTCGTTTGGAATATTACTGAGAATCCTCCAGTGTACAAGGCTTTGTCCTGTACACCTCCTCCTATGATCTAGACTCCTTGGAGGCCATGGATGCACTGCTCAGGATTAGTGTCCTGTGTTAATTATCTACACTGTACTCAGGGGACCCATGCAACAGTCAGGAAATCACAATCCTGCTATTACCAAAGTAATATTTTACCCATGTGTTTTTATAATTGTTAGCCTTTTACTGGTAATTTGAATCAAATAGTTTAAACCCAGCCAGGTTCGATTGCCGAATCTACTATATGTGCATAGAGTTTACATGTTCTCCCCATGCTTGGTGGGTTTCCTCCGGTTACTCCAGTTTCCTCTCACAGTCTAAAGCCATGCAGATTCGGCTTATTGGTGTTCCCAATGTTGCCTGTAGTGTGTAAATGAGTGCATGTATGTGTGTGTGCCCAGCGATGGATTGGCACCACGTTCAGGGTGTACCCCGCCTCATGCCCTAAGTTTCCTGGGATAGGCTCCAGGCCTCCTCTATACAGGATAAAGCAATATAGTCGATGAGTGAGTGAATTTAAACTCAAACCTCAACTACTCGAAAAACAACAATCTAACTGTAATGTGTTCTGCTTGTGAAAGGTTCAGGAACAAAAAGCTCTTTAGAACCAATAAATAACCACTTTAATATTGCACACTTTTAATAATAACCCTGGTATTTACTGTATATAGTACTATTATATACAGTATACAGTACTATATATAGTACTATCCATATAATATAGTAATTATATGGAGGGAGGAATTTATCTTACAGCTGATAGGAACCTGGTCGCAAAATGTTTGTGAACCCCTGCTACAGAAGAACAGAACAGAATACCTAACCACAGGTACTGTAGGACAGGGGTGTTACAGCAATATTTCAGGAACAATATCTGACTATTCCCATCAGGGACAGAGCAACGGATATCGTTAATCAGTGAGGTTAGCTTAATGGTATTCAAGTTATTTTTTGAAAAGGTTCAGATAGATAGAAAGACAGACAGACAGACAAATATTGTTTTAATCAGTTCCAGGTAATGATATTTTTTTTTACATAGCTACATGCTGAGTCCTCTAAATATTTATTATATTATATTATGTTATGTTATGTTATGTTATGTTATTTATTTATTTATTTATTTATTTATTTTGCATTTAACAAGTGCTACATTAACACTGGATTTGCTATACACTGTACTTTTTGCACAAAGTAGCTATATCACTGGCAGCTTTAATTTTTTTGGTTAATTCTTTCTTTCATTTTATACATTACCATAAAAGGAGAAAATAAATAACAGCATCATCAAGCTACTAGTTTGTGGATAAAGATCTCAAACATGTACACTCACGATCACAAATGCAGCACGAGCTCATTAAGTCACTGTAATTTTCATAGGCATCAGACATTGTATTAACAATGAAAATACATTATTTCTCTACGACATTACTGTTGCAAGTCTACATTATCATTCACAGTTTGTAACCACATTTAATATGGGTCGGCAATACGGTAATTTGATGATGGTGTGAGATCATGCACACACAACACTGTGCACGAATCCCTTCTACACACTGCAGAGGATTTCATATGCACTAAACTCACATTATTGGTGTTTTAATATTCACCACCGTTAATTAATTAAAGCAAAGTGAACTTAGTCGTTAGGATTTGGATTGGCATCAGGATACTGGGAGAGGTCAAAGGTTAGCACTTTACTGATGACACAGTCTCCTTGCTGCAGGAAGAAAAAAACTCATCTGTTAGTGTTTATGCACATTAAATCACTTACGACTTACAACACAGTGCTCCTAATTTCTGGAATTTCAAGTTACAGTTGTATAATTGCTATAAATCATTTGTGAGACATGCTGTTGACGAAAATGGATAAACTTTCGGATTCTAACAATAAGTCTGCTTCATTAGAATAACACACACAAACACACACCTCAGGGTAAACTCCTATGAGGGAATCAGCCTTGGTGTAAAACTCCTCTTTCAGTGAAATGACCACTGCCTGAAAGTTTTGGAGCGACTGGTCTTTTATATAATTGGCCACCTGAAGGAAATAAACAGTAAAAATCTTAAATAAAAAAGTTGCAAATTGAACGGAATGTTGTTTTCATGGATTTGTAATTATTCATTATTCCTATATAGTGAAAAAACATACACACACCTTGCCAATGTTGGTGTTATCAAGCGCAGCATCGATCTCATCGAGGACAAAAAATGGAGCAGGCTTGTAGCTAATGAAAATTCATATGTAAAAAAAAAAAAAAGTAGCTCAGTATAATGTGTGTGCTGTCCAGAGGCAATATTGCCACACTTTATTAAAATGAGCAGAAATGAATGCATAAAAAACTTATTTTGGTTTGGAGCTTAAATGTATGTAGAATAGTTTTCATTATATGAAATATTGCTAGTTAAAGTTTTCTGAAAAATACTGATTTCATAATTACTAGAACAATAACAAGTGATAATAACTGTCTATAAAATATACTGTACCTACTATACTATATTTACCTAGTCCGTGTCTATCCTCTGTGGCTGTCTGATTGTTGAAGACAAAAGATTGCATTGTATTGCACTCAGCATGACAGACTATCATGCTGTTCTGATCAATGTGGATCAATCCTAAATGATTTATGCTTTCTGCCAACATTGAGTGATAATGCTTATGATTAACTTGTAGTTCAGATATAAAGTTATTGACTCTACCATTACAAAATTCCTATTAAGTTTAAAACTCAGTTCATGTACTGTCCTAATCATTCAAATGGACAAAAAGTCAATTATATAGTTTAAGTTGCTAAGAGGAAACAATAACATCTAACTGCTGGTCCACTCTGGATCCTGAACTTTTTTGAGAGCTCCCAGTACTAACACCACCGCCAACACCCCTACACTGAATACTGGCGCTCCTCAGGGCTGGGAACTCGGTCCACTGTTGATTAGCCTGCTGAGTCAAAACTGTGCTGCAAAGTACAGGTTAAATCAAGTTGGCTGATCACTTTACAGTTGTGGTCCTTTTCAACAACAGTGAATAAGAATACAGAGAGGAATTGATGGAGCAGTTCACATAATGATATAGAGACAACAATCTATCTCTTAATGTTGATAAGACCAAAGAGATTATTTTTGACATCAGGAGGACCTGAGTAGACCAATTACCACTAAATATTAATGAACCGGCACTGGAGAGAGTCAAAGGACCCAAGTGTGTTTATTTGGACTTGCTCCTGGACTTGTACACTACCTGCTAAGACAAGAATGCCCAGAAGCACCTCCACTTTCTGCAGAGACTCCTCCTCCTCCCTTAAAACTTCACCACCTTCACCACTGGCTGGGAGTTATTGCCACAACCCCAATACAGACCTGACCATGCTCCAAGCCATTTTCCCATCTTTGGGCCATTAGAGGAGTTCCTGTGAGGCCAGCAGTTCAGACATTAAACAGACAGTCTGATTATGGCTCCAGAGTACTGAGAAAAAATTATAAAGTGATTGTATCCAAGCACTCGAGAAATGCTGTGATAAGTGCATTAGTGTAGCAGGGGATTATATAGAGGAAAATAAAGGTAGTGTATACTCTCCCAAATGTTTTGTTCTTTTACACAATCAAAAGTCCTGGTTTGCCATGAACACCCATAGAGGTTAGAAAATGTTGTTTTTAAAGATAGGGTCAATGGATTGTTGAATGAAAATCATTGTATTACTGAATGATGGATTTATTATATGTAATATTTATTACATACAATCATTTTGGCTCATTTTTATAATGGGTGCAAAATAATTCTCAAGGCGTTTGTAAAATACAGAATTTATTTATCTCTACTTTTATATTTTACCTGTGAATGGCGAAAAGCAGAGCGAGGGCTGCCACTGTCTTCTCCCCTCCAGACAGGTTGTCCATCGGTCTGAATCTCTTTCCTGGAGCCACACAGTTGTAATTGATCCCATCCAAGTAGGGTTCTTCAGGGTTCTCAGGGCCTAGGAATGCCTGGGTGGAATATATAAACTTTTTATAGTAATGCATTAAGTATTAATACTTATACAGTTGGCATCAAGCAGGAATAATGCATTCTCATTAAGAAGATCTCAGGCTCAGGTCTAAACATGTAGATGCCAAGCTACAGTAGGGTATAGAAATGCTTACTAACAATGAACAGGATTATAGCAGGTGACAAAGCAAAATGAAGAAGTAGGCTAAATTAATCAAGGGGCTGAGTTAAAAAAAAACACACACACATTATGGAACAGACCAATGATAAAGCACGGGGGAGATTGGACCAAAAGGGATAACATTTATTTATATTTTTGTCAGATCTGATTTGTGTGGCATGACAGTTCACGTTCAGTTCAAGTGACTTTGATCTGACTCTAATGTGGAAGTGTCTGTCCTCTGAAACGGCACATCACTATGTTTGCTCGCTTCATCTGGATTAAAGCATGTTAAGTATAAGATAAGATAAGTGGAAATTTCTTTGTTACGGCAGCATAGAAAAATGTGCAAATAGAAAGTACAGTGTATAAATACAAAAGAAAAAGAAAAACAATAATATGAAGTGCTGGAAAAAATACAAAATAAGTAAAAAAGGTTCAAACTTAGCGTAAGCTGCTGTAACAGGCTGCCTTTCGGGCGGCACCAAGCTATGATTCATATTTGTTCAAGCACTCATTCATTTCAAACAATGGATGCGATTTTAGCAAAAATACTGCATGCTTGGATTTTGTTCTGGAGTACGGCAAGCAGTATGTTGAGGTCCGAGAGAAGAAAGAAGGCCAGATGCCTTGCTTCAGCTTTTTTAGCAGCTGTGGCTACTGTAGCAATGCTAAGAAATCCCTGTGCTGATGGTGCTGATCGCAGCGAGTGTCCTACCCATGTGCAAAGGCAAAAAGTCACGAATTATGATCTGCACATTGTCATTCATTCAGTACATATCGGATATACAGTATCTAGGACCACATACTGTACAGTAATGACACGCATCCAATCTGAAAATATCTGATTTGTGCATTCCGACAGCCCTAGAAATCAGATCTGTGCCACAGTAGGGTAGTAAAAAATCTGATTTGCGTCACTTTAGACTGATAACAGAGCCATACACATACACTAAGCTGCATTATACAGTACATCAGGTTTGAGTTTATTCTGTAAAGCACTGAAATGATTGTTTGTTCCGGCTATACCCTAAAGATGCAGATCACAGTAATCAGGTTGAAGAAATGCAGAGTGATTCCTCAAAGACAGCTCTACCCATCTTGAAAATAATGTTGTTTTTAGTCCAGACCTGTGCGCTGCTGTTCCGTGAGAGGGCTTTGTAGATTTCGTCAATATTGGTGGCGACTGACTCGAAGCAGGTATTAAATCGATCGAACCTCTCCTTCTTGATCTGCTCAAATGCCTGCTTGGCCTTCTTAGCTCTCTTTCGTGCTGCTTCAAATTCTAAAAAAAAAATACACAAAAAAAAAGTACAGGCAAATCTGTACTATGGCTTTTAAGAGAAAGAGCTCATGTGCAAAACCTGTTCTGTGGGCATCTTTGCCTTGGAGCAAAAAGAAAATGTATGCGATTACACAGTCAGAACTTTAAGGTTACTTTTACAAATCTATCTTGTGAATTGGCTTGGAGTGCTCTTTGGTAGTCTAGAATATTAGATTGAGCAATTTTTTCCCCCTCATTTAAATCCTTCCTTTTTATTTCTGCAGCAGTGGCCAAAAGTATTAAGGTAACATACGGTATGTGTGTGTTATAGATCTCCTGGTGCACACATCATTATTAGTGATGTCACTATTTATGGCTAACAGGGCTGAATAGTTGTGCTAAATACTCTTACTCATCGATTACATCCCTTTATCCCTGGAGCCTATCTTAGGAGACTTAGGCGGGGTACACCCTGGACAAGGTGCCAATCCATCGCAGGGCACATACATACTCTCTACGGGCGATTTGAGAATCCCAATTAGGCTAAATTGCATATCTTTGGGCTGTGAGAGGAAACCAGAGTACCTGGAGGAAACCCACTCAGAACGGGGAGAACATGCAAACTCCATGCACACAGAACGGGAATCGAATCGAACCCAGACCCTGAAGGTGCCAGGTGATAGTGCTAACCATTAAGCCACTGTGCCGACTTGTGCTAATTAACTAACTAACTAACTAAATAAATAAATAAATAAAAGGTTTGTGATAATTAACTAATAAATAAATAAATAAATAAATAAATAAATAAAAGGTCTTTGTGACAATAGTATGTAGCTTCTAGAGTCATGGCCTGGGTCATCTCCAGATCTAAACCCAATAGAAAACTGTTGAATAATGGTAAAGAAGGCAGTAGCATTCAAGAAACCTCTTCTTCTGTTCAAGATTAAACTGGCATGGATTGAGCGAGTGACACCAGAATACTGCAGACATTTTTGTGACTCAATGCTTAGCTTGATTTACTGTAGGATATTTTGAATAATCAAGGACTGCATACTATTGATTGTTGTATAGCAATTTTATTGCATCTATATGATTATTATTAACTTGACTGACATCCAAAGATCCACTTCGATCACACTGCTAAAGCTGTAAATGTACACCTTTACACGGCTCCTGTATTTCTTCATTCTTCTTGGGACTAGATGGCTAAAAGAATGTCGTTGCTCTGCGTTACTAGGTACGTTATCTCTTCGAGACGGTATGTGACTTTGAGCACTCAGGAACCAGGGTTTGTTAGTAATGTTTTGGAAGATGACAAGTTAATTCAAACTGAGAAACTGAAAGGACATAACCTGTAGCATCTTACAAACAGGATTAGACTGGAATGCTGAGTGCTGTCTGAATAAGAAAGACGTGTGTAAATACTTATAGGTAAGTCTTCTGTTCTCCTTTTTTTCTGCTATGGAACATTTGTGGAACTTTGTTTGAAAAAGTCCACCAAAGCTGAAAAAAGCAGAAAATCTGTGGGAGATAAGAAGACGAAAAGGCTACAAGTTTGTCTGCTGCATATTCAACATAAAAACTTTCAGACTAAGACTTGAGTTACTGTAGATGGAAGGATTGAAGTCCTTGAAATATGTTTATCTACAATGAATGAAGCTCTTGAATCCGAAGAGGCTCTCGAAGAAAGTGAAAGTCTACAGGAAAAAGTTGGAAGACTCTCTCTGCATGGGAACAGAGCTTAGAGAAAAACTAGAGCAGATTCGGATTCAGATTAAGACTGAGATAAACAGGAGGTTTGATAACCTTGAAAAACTAGAGTAAAGGACTGAATGCCTTACAGTTGTTTTAGGAAAGAATGAAGTGAAGGCAGGCGGCACGGTGGTGTAGTGGTTAGCACTGTCGTCTTGCACCGCCAGGGTCCAGGTTCGATCCCCGGCCAGGCTCGATTCCCGTCTCTGTGTGCTCCTCGTGCTTGGTGGGTTTCCTCCCACAGTCCAAAGACATGTAGGTTAGGCTAATTTGGCGTTCCCAAATTGCCCTTAGTGTGTAAATGAGTGTATGTCTGTGTGCTCTGCAATGGATTGGCACCCTGTGTACCCTGCCATGTGCCCCAAGTCTCCTGGGATAGGCTCCAGGCCCCGTGACCCTGAATACAGGATTAAGTGGTATAGATTTTTAAAGGATGATGAAATTCCAGTGAAACAGAAAGTAAGACCATTCATTTAACAACATCAAATACTGGCACCAGTGGACATTGATAGGATCAGGGGTAGCTCAGTGGTTAAGGCATTGGACTACGGTTCGGAAGGTCCCAGGTTCAAGTCCCACTACCACCAAGTTGTCCCTGTTGGGCCCTTGAGCAAGGCCCTTAACCCCAACTGCTCAGATGTATAATGAGATAAAAATGTAAGTCGCTCTGGATAAAGGCATCTGCCAAATGCACAGATGTAGATGTAGATGATAACTGGACTAAAAGACATGAAACAGGTTCCCTTAACAGTTTGAATGAAAACTTGGAAAGATGTTTATTAGCTGAAAACAAGTTATAATCTACAGTACATCTGTACGGTGCTTTAATCTCTAATGCGTTAACAACAAAGAGTGAACTCAACAGAGCCATTGTTAAAGATAAGCTAAACCTGGAAGCAACATGGACTGCCATAGAGCACTGGATCTACAACTAGGCACTATGTCAATTAGGGCAAAAAAAATCACATGTATTCATGGTCAAATGAGCTTTTTCTCTCTCCTTGCAGTCCTAGAAGCTCCTGGAAGCTTATTTTGTAGGCAGCCTCCCCATTCGCAGGTGTTACAAAAGGTGGAGCCGCTAAATCTAGCATAGATGGCGAGATACTCTCACCTAAGGACCTCAGATTTTCAAATTTGTTTAAGGCCCAGCTGCCAAAAGGAAAAGCCATGCTGACCAAAGTTGCATTTGACTCTTGCCTGCAGCCGCACCAAAGGAGGACTGGGCGGAGCTGGCTGGCCACGGCTGTAAGCGTGCCACTGAGGACCCTGCGAGAGCTGCTGTCCACACTGGTCCACTTTGTCATTCTGCTGCTACCATTGTTTTCCAGGTGAGGGCCTATATGCCAGCTGGGCACTGCTTCTGACCTGTCCATGCACAACCTTACTCTTTTCCTCATTTTCTCCTTTCTTTCCGCCATAAAACTACCCTTTCCTCAAAAAGACCCTGTCTCTTGTGTGTGTGTCTGTGGTGCGCCCCGAGTTAAAGGTCTTACCTGATTGAGAGAGACTTGGTTGCAATTAGTTAGGTGTTGAGTACAGTACATTAGAAATTCAAACATTAAAAAAGTCAATTGGGCCATGACAGATCTGACAAATCCCCATGAACTCACTAATTTAAACTGGTAATTTAAGGGTCATTATGGCAATATGGTTAAAGTACTAATAGGCCTAAAATGAACTGATACACCTTACTTCAAGTAAGTTGACAAGTGGGTGGCAGGAAACATCATTGCCACAGGGTCAAACATTGCAGCTGTGCAAAAAAAAAAAAAAGAACCCAGATATGTAATAAAAAATGACCACAAGAAATGCTTTACAGTAATTGTGGAAGACAAGGTCACTGGGTAAGAGACTATAGGGGGTGAGCCAGAAAGTAAATACTGTAGCTAAGTCCTTGACTGCTGCAGTTCACAAGGTCAGTCAACTTAGTACAAATGACTGTCAGGCTCCCAACGCCGTTATGGATCGAACAACTCTCCATAAGTTTTCTAATTGCTTTGCCTTCAATCATCAAGTCTACCTACTGTCTTCGATTTCAATCTATTTCAAAGTGATACCACTTATGCAGAATTCATATTTGAAAACAATGGGTTACAAAAACTTGCTGATGGAAGAAGAAGCCCTATGAATACTTTGGAGGACATACCATACTTTGGAGGCCTTATTGTTTAAAGAAGAAGATTTATGAAGACAATATACTGCATACACACGGACAGGCAATGATTGATTAGTTAATGTAGGACTAATACTAGATTTAACATTTGTAATATTTAGCTTGTAAATATGTCTTAATATTTTGCTGGGAAATTAAAATTATACCAGTATGTCAGCTATTTTAAAAAGTACATTTTTGAGGTCTGCCCACAGATTATTGTCACTTTAGTTCTGCCCCCTGGGCAAAGACACCTTCAAAACGATACTGGTACATTAGTTTCCTGACTGCCTGGGCTTACCATCACTGGTTTCCTGGAACTTGTCCCTGACGCTCTCCAGCTTCTCCATGGCTTTCATGTTGGGAGCACTGATGCGCTGGAGGATGCTCTGCTGCTCGTTCAGCCTCTGCTGCAAAGTGTTCATCTCAATCTTAATCTCTTCCTCAGATAAAGCATCCTGTTTAGAAAGAGGATGACTTACTTTTGTGTGGTTTTCATAAATATACTGTAAATGTAGCATTTATCATGGAATTGCATAAGGATGAATTTGGACTTGGTGTGTGCAAGCTTCTGAAATACTTTGAGGTCCTCGTGTAAGTTGCTGTAGTCGATTTCAATGAGAGCTTCTTTGGCATGCACAGAGCTGGAGGTTTTGTGGCTGCTGATGGAGTCATCAACTTGAGAGCCTCCCTAAGCCAAGTTTTACGAGAAAAAAAACAAAAAAAAAACAAGATTAAGTGTTCTTTGTTATAGGGTTGAAGGGTTTTTTAAGGTTCCTTTTGGAAAACCCACCAAGAAACTCACCAACAAAGGGTTGTCATGGTCTTTTTTTAAGCAGGCTCCTAATAGAAACCTTTCAAACTGCTACAGTAGATTGATAAGTTTAGACTGAGAGGTTTGATTTTTTTTTTTTTTACTCTAGCTAGCACTCTACCTCTTCCTGACTGATGTCGTCCATGGTTCCAGATTTGAGGGGCAGTTTGATGTCCTGCATCTTGCAGGCTTGCAGAAGATTGTGCCTGTCACTTCGCTTCTGCTCCAGCTTCGTCTCAATAGCCGTCACCTCTTTCTGGAGCTGAGTCAGCTCTCTAAAAGTGTCATGTAGTTACAAAGATCACATATGACAAATCCCAATACAATCTGCACCATCCATATAGCACTATGCTTGATCTGCATTCCACACAAACTGGACCATACAGTACTTTGGGTAAAAGCTGCCAAAATGAGATGATAGTAATTATATTATCTTACTTGTTGGCAGACCCCAGTTTCTTGCGTATATCCTCCATCTCTCGGTTCTTATCATTGACTTCTCCTTTTTTAGTGAGATGCTGGTTTTTGAGGTCTTGCAGCTGAGCCATTGTCTCATCAATAATCTTCATCTGTCTGTGCTCCTCCTGAGCGAAGGGTTAGGGTTAGGGTTAGGGTTAGCTCAGCATCATCAGCATCATCATCAACAGTAACTGCTCTATCCTGGTCAGCCTCATGGTGCATTTGGAATCTATACAGGATGAAAGGCAGACGGTCTTCCATCTAGGGCACCCTAAACACACACTCATACCTAGGGGCAATTTGACATATCCAATCCATCTACCAGCATGTTTTTGAAGGTATATTACATGAGAACCCATACTGAGAACATGTGAAACTCCACATGGACAGTCTCCCAAGCTCATGATCAAACCCAGGACCCTGGAGCTGAACTGGTTCCTTTTGCCATTACCTTCTTTAGTCTTTCAATCTCACTCTCATCCTTCTTTACAGTCTGCTCCCACATCATCACTTTCTCCTGGTCCTCTTTTAGTTGGTTCTTCTCATAATCCAGCTGAATGGCTAAGCGAGTCTTCTGGGTCTCAAATTCAAGTCTGTAATTTTATTAAAGTACATAAGTAGGCAATAGGTGAATGTCAAAGTCCAAATGTCACAAGCACTCACCGTTTTTTGGCAATTTCATTCTGTCTTTTGACTTTCTCCTCTTCAAACTCTCGGATATTTCTCACTCCGATCTCTTTGCAGAATTCCACAAATACCTCATCCTCCACCTGGAAAAACAGTATCAATAATAATAATCAACTCCCAACTCTCAAATTATTGGTCTAAATTCAGAGACAGAGCCTTAACACTGGAAAAGTTACTGGTGTTCAGAGAAAAGTTACAAAGCTGCTTAAATCAGTGTTCCAGGTTTTTTCACTTTAATTGCATGTCTTCTAGCTTACAAAGGTACTTCCAAGTACAGGGACTGGACTGAAAATGAGATAAAAATGAGAGCTAAAAAGTGAACTTAGCCTAGTGAATTATTCCTCAAGACTGACTGCATTAAAAATACAAGAAAGCCTGGCTCTTTGTAAAGATAACTATGAAGATATAAGGGCTGGCTCAAGACTTCTGCACGATACTGTGTGGGCTGAAAAAAACTCCACAACAACTATGAGTGGACATGCTAATAAAATAGTAATGATGTTTTTTGCTAGTTCGCTAAACATGGTTTAAAAGATAAACTAATCAAACATGTTTTTGTCAAGGCTAATTTAAAGTAAGTATAGTTCACAATTTTATCCATAAATAATTTGGTCTACAAGTGAAGCAAGTTCGGAGATTAGGATGTCCTCATTGTGAAACAAGTCTTTTGTTTCTTGGCCTGAAAACTTTATTTGTCACATATATATTACAGCACAGTGAAATTCCTTCTTCGCATATCCCAGTTACGTACTGTAACTGGGCTCAGAGCGCAGGGTCAGCCATAATACAGCGCACCTGGAGCAGATAGGGTTAAGGGCCTTGCTCAAGGGCCCAACAATGGCAACCTGGCTGAGCTGGGAATCGAACCAGCTCTGATCAGTAACTCAGTGCCTTAGCCCTCTGAGCCACCACTGCCCTCAAGGGGGCAGTACTATAAGGTAGCAGTATTAAGTTGCTAATAAATAATAACCCTATTCATGAGTCATTAGTGGCCTATTAATATATTTAATCCATCAATCCATCTGGAAACCTCATTAGTCCAACTAGGGACCGTGGAGGCCAATTGTGATTACCATTGTATTTATTCCCATTTTATGATCATGGTGGAGCCTACGGTCAACATTCACACAGGCATAAACACACTACAGACAAATTGGGAATGTCAATTGTCGGGATGTCTTTGGACTGTAGGTAGAAACCCACCAAGCATGGGGAGAACATGCAAACTTCACAGGCAACAAACCCGTGGGAATCGAACCTGGAACCTGGAGGTGCAATATTTATTTAATATTGAGCTCATATGGCATTCCCAGGTTTGTTTCTGTTTTCAGAAAACTCCAGCCTGCAACTCTTGTAGATCTTCTAAATAGCTTTTACGCTTGTTATTATGTCTAAACTCCAATGTCTGTATATTCAATATTAATGGAAACTCTAAATATTCCTCTTAGTGAATGTTGTAGTTGGATATCATTCAAACCAGGTTCCTACCAGGTTCATGCGGTCTCTCAGCTGTGTGATGTCTCTCTCACGTGACTGGATAATTCTCCTGATATCATTGATTCGGGGTCCAAAATTTGCCAGTTCACTCTCCAGCTTTGATTTCTCCTACAAAGACAGGCCGCTCAGTATGACAACATGGAATAAAGTCTTTTAGACCCGATACAACAATAGCATTTTCCTAAGAGTACCTGCATGTTGAGGGACAGGTGGCGTGTTTTGGTCTGTTCCAGGTCACTCTGGGAGTACTTGAGTCTCATTTGCAAGCCATGGGCCTGAGACTGCACCTGTCTCAGCTCTGCTTCCTTCCTCTTTGCCTTCATTTGCTCCTAAAAAGAGAGAATTACAAAAGATCAAGAAACAACAGTAAAACACATTTTTTACTGTCTGTATTCGTTTTATAGTTGGATCTAAACCGGATCATCCTCACTGTATCACCTTGAGCTCCTCTGTCAGCTTCTCTTTTTTGTCCTTGAGCTTGTCCACGGCTTTTTCATCCCAGCGACGAGCCTTGGCTTTGAGGTCACTTGCTCCTCCAGAGATCACCCCAGACTTTTGAAAAAGTGTGCCGTCCAAGGCTACAGTCTTGACAAAGAAAACCAAGTGAGCTGTGTATATGAAAAACCTGTTCATGCGTACGTACTGTATGCCAAACACATTCTGCTGGTTTGGTTCACCTTATGCCTGTAAGGGCCTCCGAAGGCGATCCTGCGTGCATCCTCGACGTTCTCACACACGAGTGCATTTCCACAGGCGTACTGCAAAGCTTTCTTAATATGAGGTGGCTCGTAGCGGATCACATCAATCACCAGCTTGGCTCCTCGCAGCTCCCTCAATTTCTCATCTGTGGGTTTCACCTTTAGGGAGCAATGCAAGAGAAACCAATTATGACTGAAAAATGACTGAGATCTGAAATTTCCACTCCAGGCTTTACCTCCAGGTAGTCCAGGGGCAGGAAAGTCTCGGGCTCTCCTCTTTGCTCTTTGATGTACTGGATGCAGTCTCTACCGGTTTTCTCGGAGTCCACAATGATGGCATCCATGTTCTTCCCCAGCACTTTTGTCACAGCAATCTGATATTTCTTTTGTGTGGGCTGGCACAGGTCAATAAGCCTGCCATACTGAGTGGGTAAAGGAATCATATATTGTACTCAGAGGTGTTCTATTAAAGGACAATCATCAGTGATGCCACTGTATTAGAACCCCTGTTATACCACAGCAATTAGATTACAGAACTTATCCTTTTTTTTCACTGTGATATAATTATATTTAATATTGAGTCAATTTCTGAACCAGACACATTATACTATCAGTTATAAACCATAATTCCTTCATCAGTGTCTCTTTTTTTTCTCTCTTAAAGTAGAAAAAGAAGCTTGCTATGTTTATGAGGCACCATCTTCATTGAAGACTCGCAAAGATGAGACTATGGACTTCTTCACTAACTGTTGAATAATGGTCTCCTTCACCAGATCACTAAATGTGAATAGTGCCGAAATTTAGTATAACATCACTGAGAACGTTCATGATTTGTTTCACTTGTCTGTGTTTCCTGGATAAACTTCGATTTATCTCAATAGCTCATTCTATTGAAGCAATGACTACACTTACTAGGGCTAATCAGTCAGCTTCCATCTGTGGCTTCTTTGGAAACTTTTTTTGCTGCAAAAACAAGATTATCTGGCCAGGGTTGCATCTGATGTGTCAGTTAGAGCCCAGCTACAGTATGTGCCATCTGGCACATCAAGCGATAAATACGCGCCACCCCTGGAGAGAGGTACCTGTCGTTACAGTGACAGTGTCTTACAAGGGTTGCCAGATCGATGCCCGATTGTATCAGAGCAGGTGACGGTGAAGGACTTTGCTCAAGTGCCCAATAATAGAGGTGGGTAACGTACGCAATTAAAATACTTGAGTAAATGTTTACATTCCCTAAAGCAAATATTGCTCATGTATATAGTAGAAGTCTCAGTGTACACAAGCACTCAACTTCAAGTTACAGAAGTACAGGGCTTGTGTTGGCCCACAGTACCGTTCTCCATCGTAAAAAAAACATCTCTCTCTCTCTCTCTCTCTCTCTCTCTGTCTTTCTCTCTTCCTTCTTATTTGCCGTTTTTGTCACTGTCATGTAATTGCACATACTAGTCACCAGGTGGCTTCAAATACTACAAACCAATGTGGTTAGGTAACACCACATCATGCAGAAAATGTGGAAAAGTAGGAGTATTTGCTGTATTTTTGTCCAGAGTACCTTCTAATAAATCTACACACGTACAGATACATGAAATATGTACCTAAGTACGATAACAAAGTTAATTTACTCAGTTACATCCCATCCGGCTCAAACCGGGGACTTTTTGATCAGCACTCCAGCACCTTAACCACCAAGCTACAGGTACCTCTAACCCAATGTCTCAGTTACCTACTGTGCGTATTATAAAAGCTGCCTCTCCACCTAATCATGGACTGTTTACCTTCCTCCCATCAGGAAGGCACTACCGATGCCTTTGCACCTGCACAAACAGACTGAGTAATAGTTTTTCCATGTGGCTGTTTCCATACTGAAAACCGATCACAGTGTACAGTATTCTCTGTTTATATTTCCTTTTACTTATGCTGTACTGCTTATTCATCATGCATCTTCTATACAGTGATTTAAAATGCTGTCTTTGCGCTAATTTATACAGTATATTATTGTATATAACAATGGATGCATACCACATATAACTTCTTTATTATACCTACTGCACATTCTACACATAAGACATCCATGTACCTTAAGATTGATTATACATCCTCATTTGTAATTTAACTGCTAACTGAATTTCATTGGATTTGTATTTTGCACAATGACAATTCAGTTTTAATCTAATCTAATCTAATCTATCCTCAAATTGTTCCGTTATACTGGTGATCAGCACCGCTGTGATTACCTGCAGCCTCATGTGTACAGCTGTATCAGGTTCATGCTGATCACCACCTCACAACTCAGTTTGCGTGATATTGCTAAATAAAAACATTATGGAACAACCAATATCAAATAATGCCTTGAGTCACTGTGATATTACTACTGTATCAGAGCCGCTGGTGGAAAATTCCTCACCACCTTCCAAATAATTCAGTTGTAGTGACGTAGTGACGGTATATGTAAACCGAATTCCTTTCAAACAGGTAAACTAAATAAAACCAGATGTTAATGAATGAATCCTTCACTCACTACGGAGCCTGGGTACAGCCTCTTGATGCTCTCCATGATCTCAGCTTTGCGCTGTTGACGACTGTTTTCCTGCCTGTCAATTCTCGCATCCCCAAGTTGCTCCATCACCTGTATTATTATTATTATTATTATTATTATTATTATTATTATTATTATTATCATATCTGCTGATGTCGTTGGTGATGTTTAAGTCATTTTTTTTTTACCTGGTTTAATTCCATGTTTATTTCATCAATCCTCCTTTTGGCGAGCTCCACTTCCTCAGTCAGCTCCTCCTCCATCCTCCTCTGTTCATCTAACGACTGCCTGGTGAGAAATAATTGAAGAGTTCATTTTGAAAAGCTTGAATAAGTGTTCAATAATTCATACCACACCAAGATTTAATATTTAGGGTTTAATACATACGTGAAGCGAAGCAGGGTAAAAACAAAGAGTTATGGTTATACCTGCTGGTCGCAATATAATCTTCCAGTTTCTCGATGCGTTTCTGGTTTTCCTCGATCTCTCTTATTTTCTGCTTGATTTTGGCCTGCGGTGCACATCAGTAAAGTAAGGTCATAATGTGGGCAGATTCCCACAATAGCCTCTTTCACATTTCGGCTTAATTACTTAACAATCTGAGGAAGACTTCAGTGTGAGTACATTTCTGGGCAGACTGCCGCGGAGACATCAGAGAATTTTCAATTCATGTAAAGAAGAGAACATTCCTGAAAAGAGGATGAGCTGTTATGAAATACAAGTGGTGTTCAAGTCAAACCGGGACTCGTTATGAAATTTCTCATGCACGGATGTGATGGAGTAAATCTGATTGACGTTTTACAGACGTTATTTAGCTACTGCCACATTGTCCTTTACAATCCTGACCTTGTTCCAAGCTATTTCCACATGTTTGTGCCATGTTAAGGGAGTTCCTGGGAGGCCAGCGTTTCAGACGTGAAGCCGTCCGATCACGGATCCGGCGTACTGAGAACAATTTCACCTTGATGGTGTCCAAGCATTAGTGAAACACTGGGATAAGTGCATTAGTGTAGCACAGGATTATATAGAGAAATAAAGGGAGTTTTTACTCTCATAACTGTGTTCTCTTATTCTGCACAATCAAAAGTCCTGGTTTGACTTGAACACTTCTCATATTAAAACAACAGCATAGTTGAACAAGGTAAAGGCGTAAACCAACAAAGAAAAATAACAGCAAAATGTTTATTTTATAATAGCACATGGGATTTGTTATATAGTCCAGTTTCAGGTTTGGGAAGTGAATTTGCGTTACTGTACGTCTACCTCAGTCTCCACTTTCTTCCTCTCCTCTAGATCCAGTCTGTCCTGGTCAGCTTTCTGATCCCGGTTGAACTTCTCCAGCTCCTGAGCCAGAGTGGCTGCTCGCTTACTCGCCTCCTCCTTCAGCCTGTGGTACTGCTTCACCTGCAGAACATTTGGATGATGAATACAGGGCAAAATAATAGGTTTCAAAATAATAATAAGTGAAATAGTAAAATCCTAAAGTCTAGGTCTGCTGATCTATCTAACCCAGCTCACATGATATTTAACACTTTCTGGCAAAAAGGCGTGGTGTCTTACCCTCAGTCATAACTAATTTCCAGTGTTCCAGTGATTTAAGACTTTAAATTTTCAGTTAACTCTGATTGGACATTAAGTACTGTATACAAATTTTATTTGGTGTTACGGTTTGACCCTTAAAAATCTTGAATCTTTGATTAAATGTATTTTTAAAATGTTATATCTTTAAAAAAATATGTTGTTCCTTATTGGAAATGGTTCCAATGGTTATTACAAAGAATCCTCCTTTACAAGGATAAGAGCAGAAATATACTCGCTTTTAATTATGCGCATGCACTAAAGCCGTGTCGCGTATCCTGCATTCGTTTGGTGAACAAGTTGTGTTTAACTCGATGTGTCCA
Source organism: Clarias batrachus (assembly GCA_003987875.1). NCBI lineage: Eukaryota > Metazoa > Chordata > Actinopteri > Siluriformes > Clariidae > Clarias > Clarias batrachus. The sequence continues at coordinate 71,792 of QMIH01000237.1, forward strand.
CAAGATGCATTGTGCATTTAAATTGAAGAGGCACTGTCGTCAGCAGTGTATGTAAGAAATAGCAGATTGTTGTGCGACCAGGTCTGCAATTAACTTCACCTGTATGATGTGTCTTTACCTTTACAAAATAATGCATCAAAACTGTCTTAAAATTATCTATATGGAATCTAAGCTCCTCAAGTGTTCCCATGTTCGTTTACTTCATGCAAAACTGTCTGATTGAATTCTCTGGTGTGCCCCCTACTGGAATCCTCTGGTACTGTAGCATATGTAGTATATACTATAGGTAAACAAGTCAGCAAATACGGCATTTCCAGTTGACTACATGAGTGTATGGTTCAACAACAAGTATATTAAGACAGACTGTAATGGGTTTGAACATATAAGTGTTAACAGTTCCCCCAAAGTGTAACCAAAGAATTAGTTTAGCCTTGTATGGATATTGTTGTTGTTGTTGTTGTCACTGTTTTAACTGTTGTTGTTGTTGTTGTTGTTCCTCCAAACTTAAATTATCAGTAATTTTTCTTCTTCTTAATACATACTGTAGAACAAGTCGTTTTAAAGTATGAAGGCTGATAAATGAAAGTTATTTATTTAAACTTTAAGAGTTTAAGCTTTCTTAACCTTGTAAAAAAAAAACCTTTTTTTGTAGGAAACTGTCAGGGATAACCCCTAGAGGGCGCCAGAGCGCCCCGTGTTTGTTTGTAGTCCCTTTCGATTAAACTTCATTTTCTATGTGTCAACTCGGTCAGGTGACCATGGACGCTCATCTGAACCGAGTTGGTTATTAGTTTCATTATAAATAGTTAGGTTTCTTTGAGTTTGTTGTCTTGCATCTGTTGATTTATCGTGGTAAATGTCTGTGAGTTTAGTTCATGTTTCCTGACACCTTTATTCGTGTTTTGGTTTCGTTTTACTTATAAAGTTTATTTGTTTATTTAATTTCCCTGTTTTGTGTTTTATAATAAAATATATTGTTTCCTGAACCTCCTGGATCCTCTGCATTTAAGCCTCGCACCAAGAAACGTGACAGAAACACTCTGCCAAAAGGTTCTATACTTGAGGTACAACTGAAAAACCAAGTCCTCTAAATCATCAGGTTTTTGTTTAGGGAGGAATATTATAGGTGTTGTCATGTCTACCATGGACAGTTCCCCGTCAGACCATCAAAGGGTTTTTAAAATTCTGCTCAGCTTTCTATGTTAAAATTTAGTTTTTTCCCTCCCTGATTATAAAGCATTAAATAAATATATATTGTATTTGCTACTGTAACATTACTACTACTAGCACTAGAGGAAGATGTTTTTTCTTTATTCTAGTCCTTTATTCTGGTTCTTCTTAGTCTTTTTACATTGTTTTTATTTTAAGTCAGTTATGCAATTATATCTGACCCTCTGTATTTTGTAACAGCTTTTGGGAGCTAGGAACCCGTAATAAAGAAGTCTTACACTTACACATATTACCAAGGGAAGAGTATGGTACAACATTGGTAATTATTGTTCTTATATTGCAATATGTTAAAGCCTAAAACCAGTTGGGGAATTAAAACAAACTAGACCTTCTGGGTGCTTGGCACATTCATACTGTAATTAAGGGGTCTTATTGTTGTAAAAGTGGTCTAATTAAAGCAATTTCTCAGACCTGGTTCTCCTCCAGAGTGAGGTCCTGGCCTTGACTCTGAGCCTCCTCTTCCATGCGCTCCTCAAACTCCTGCCTGGACATTTCCACAGCTCCCTGTTCTCGATCCAGTTCCTCCATGTCGGCTTTACGCTTCTTGTACATCTTCTGAGCGTTCTGCAGAGACTTGCGTGCCGCCTCCAGCTTCTTTATCTTGTGTGAGGTGTTCTCCTTGGCCTTGATGTACTGAGGCCGTTTCTGGTTCAGCTCAGCATCCTTCTCTCTGCAGGGACAGAAAGTGGTGTTAGAATGACATTGTTTCAATCTCTTCTATGTAATGTAGTTATCGTAATCTATTTCCTCTCATATTTCTAACACGTGAACAATTTGGAATATTTAAGTTCATAAAGTTTCTTGCCACACACTTGATCTCCTTCTCCACATTCTGCTGCTCCCTCATCATCCTCCCCAGTTCTCTCTTCTTGTCCTTCAGCTCCTCTTCGATATGATCCATCTTCTTCCTGTCTTTCTCGATCTCCCGGTTGCGTTGGGACAGCTCTCGGTTGAGCTTCTCAATCTCAGACTCGTTGTGGTAGAGCTTGAAAAGCTGCAACTGCACATTAGCTCTAACAACTTCATCTTTCAGCCTCTGATAACGTTCAGCCTATAGGGTAGAAAAGAGACAGAAAGATTTCCTTTTCCAACACAAAAAGCCAGATCAGATCATTATGTGCTGTTTAGATGTCAGCAGACCTCCTCTTTCTCCTGCTTGGCTTCTTTGCGCTCAGCTGCAATGTTCTTCTTACGATGGTAATTGAACTGGGTGTCCTCTTCGGCCTTCACCATCTCTTTCTTCCTTCGGTCGTATTCCTGAGCTAATTCCCCGGAGCGGGAGATCTCCTCAAACAGAGCTGTCCTCTCTTTCGGGTTTTTCATGGCTATGGACTCCACAGCACCCTTTGAGAAAAAAAAGAATAGTTGAAGAAAATTAGTAATAATTTGTAAAGATGCTGCTCACTGGCTTAATGTGTAGCACATGAGAATAGGCAAAAGAACAAATTGCAAGTAAATAGTATAAAAACTCATTTTCACAAAAAAAAACTTAAGATGTCATGTAAACCTTTGATGTTTGGTGTTTATTCTTGTATATTGTAATTGGCTTCCTCATTACTATTTTTTAAAAAGACAAAAAGCAATTTATACTATAGACTACTATACCATTTATCATTTTTGTCCTAAAATGGAAAAAAGATTATGATATATTTTCACATTTGTTATGCAAGTTAATTTGGACCAGAGCAATTTATCAATATGATTATTTAATAATCAATTGTACATATACATCTATAACACTGCTACAATCATTTAAACAATTAATTTTTATACCTGAAATACTAGGAAGTTCCTAGCCTTGATGAGGATCCCCAGTTTCTCCAGTTCTTCACTGTACTCTGAGAGTCCAACCACCTTGTTGTCAATCCGGTATTCAGAAGAGGCACCTAAAACACATAGAAATTCAGATTCTGCAATATATTTAAAAATATTGAATAAGATAAAAAGCAAAAAAATAACAAAAAACATTTACTGTACCGATTATGACTCGTGTGAATGTGCGCTCATCGCTGTTATCCTCACAATACACCATACTGACACATGCACGGTTAGCCGCAGGCTTTCCTACCGGCGCACCATGGATCAGGTCTTTCAGTGTTTTCACACGGAGGTTACTGGTCTTTTCCGCCAGGACAAAACTGATCGCATCCATCAGGTTGGATTTTCCTAAATGACAAAGTTTAAAGGGGAGGAAAAGCATGAGCATGGTATAGGATGTTGATTATTGCTGCTGAAAGATTAGATAAGCTTTAAATATATAAAAAAAAACTTCAAACTTGTCCTGGTATACATGTAAGACTTGTACACATAAATTTAAAAATATTAAAATAAATAATTTAACACAGTATAGTAGTATATAAGAGAAATGAATTTACTTTAAGTGTTGCTTTTAAATGAGTTTATTAATTCAATATATATTTTACACGAGTACAACTAATTATTTTAGGAGACCAAATACCAAAAAAAGGAAAGTATCAAACAAAACATGTCTGCTTGTACACTTTATGGCCATAAGTTCGTGGGTGCCTGACTACCACACCAATAGGTGGTTCCCAAACTCTGTATTGTCTCTGCATACGGCAGCATTACAAATTCCCTTTTATGTTGCCCAAACCTGTTCCAGCATGACACTGCCTCTGTATACAAAGCAAGCTCCATGAAAGACATACTGTAGTGTGCCATGTTTAGAATGGGGAAACAAAGACAGAGCCCTAATCTCAACATCACTGAACACCTTTGGGATGAACTGGATCAGCATCTGCACCCCAGACCTCCTCATTCACACCTCTCATTCATCTCACAAATGCTCTCGGGGCATGAATTCAAAGAGCCACGCTCCAAAATATCTGGGGGAAAATCTTCCACTGGAATGGAATGCATAAAAAGCACATATTGGTGTGATTCAAAGATGTTCACAAAAATTTTGCCATACTGTTATATATTAAAAATGGTTTTACTGTATCTGTTCATTTTGTTGGAATGGTTTTCATATTCAATAATTTGGCCTTTTTTTTTTTTACTTTTCATTTGACACTGCTGATTTACTGACGTGTAGTGACAAACCTGAATACCAAGAACAATTAACAAGATCTAAATAACAAGATACAAGATGTAATTTAAATTTAAATTTAGGCATTTGTTAGATGCTCTTATGCAGAGTGATGGTTTGAAGTTTAAGTTATTGAGTAGATTTTATTTTTCTTTTGATTAAACCAAAAACATAATATATATTCAACATATTTTTTTATTCATTTCAACCAGATTTCACAGTGAAATTAATCATTTACAGTTAAAGCATTTGGCAGACATGCATTTTTAAACTCATTATACATCTGAGCAGTTGAGGGTTAAGGGCTCTGCTCAAAGGCCCACTTGGTAGTGGTGGTGGTGGTGGTGGTGGTGATGGTAGGGCCATGAGACCTTAACCACTAAGCTACTACTGATCTAGCAGCACAATGGTGAAGTGGTTAGCATTGTAGCCTACACTTTAAACCCAGAGTGCTTGGAAAGGTAGAATGCAAAAGGGAAATTTTGCAGGAAGAGTCAAGCCATGTGCATGGAAGAGCTTAGAGCTCGCATAACGTGGGCATTGCGGTAAGTTGAACTTTATGTTAGCTGACAGTATAGAAGTAATTTATACCTTGCCAAGTTAGCCTAAGCACTTGGCTACACATCTACTTTTTGTCACTTGCATTGTTGTAGGTGTCCAGCATATTTAACAGTTTGTCACGTCAGAATTATATGATGTTGTTTACAAATGTATGGATTAAAGCGTTTTTAATTAAACATTACAGGAAGCTGTAAGGAGCCTGCCTTTTTCAGAAAACAACCCACATAAATACAATCCACAAACTGGGTAAGAATGTCGTTTCTTTACCTGCTATGTAGTGGGTTTTATATAATTATTTTAAATGTAATTAATGACACGACTCTCTTTCCACACAGAAAAGTTTACTTCATGATCAGGCGGTGATGACATATCTGCTGGAGCAATTAAASATGRCTTTTGCAGATGCAGACCCTGAGTGTATAAAGGGTAATCGGAAATTGATTAATAAATGTCCCTTTATTTTTGTCCCTCTAATACGCAGGATAAGCGGTATAGAAGATGAATGAATGAATGAATGAATGAATGAATGAATGAATGAATGAATGAATGAATGAATGAACTTTTGCTGTAAAATGAATGAACATAATTTTGTCATAATATAAGATTTAGCCATATCACTCCCCACCCTAAGTTCCTGTAATTTATTAGTAATGTTTATAGATTACACATAAAGGTTGCAATATTGCACACTTATATTGCATTCTTCACTTGACACAGAGATGATGCTGGGATAGAGAGGGGCGTGTCTCATGGCTGACAGAGTGCCACATGAAACATGATGCGCTTTTAAGACAGAGACTCGCATAAAACAAGACACACTGATGTGACCTCCTTTATTGTCCTGTATATAAATTCATAAATCTAAATCTGTCTCATTCTGCAGGACAGGAAATAAAACAAACAAACCAGCCACTAAATGAATGGAGAACGGATCATGCGTTATTAATCAGCATTACATCCACCTGTGTGTCAGCAACACCAAAACTCGTGACTTACCCGAGCCGTTCGGTCCGATTATAGCCGTGAATTTGCGGAAAGGCCCGATTATTTGGCGTCCTTTATATGATTTGAAATTTTCTATCTCTATTAGTTTTAGATAGCCCATTCCGCCAGGCGCTGGGACACGTTACGCTGCGGGGGAGAGAATGAACAGAGACGTGCTTGAATGCAGTTGGGATGCTGTGTTTGGATGCAGGGATGATCTGTTTGCTGTTGGTGTTAGTGCGCTTTTGTGCGCGTGTGTGTGTGTGAAAATGCGACTATTTGCGCTTCAGAGCTGTGTAATCTGCCGCCTGTGCCACGATTTCAATGACGCACATCGCAGCAAAATAAAAGCTCTCTGTTGTTACTTAACAAACCTCAGTTTATAAATAATTACATACAAACATAAATAAATAAAGACATCTATATTCTCCTTCTATATATTTATATTAGACTATAAATGGAAGTAAAGCATTCTGACCAGTAATAAATTAAGGAACTGTCTGTGGTGCTGAAATACAGAAGTACTGCACAGAGGGAAGAGAAGACCCGCCTATAAGCGCATTGTAACTATTAACCTATAATATTAAATACAATGTAGACTATATGTGCAAAATGTTAGTCAAACATCTGTAAAGCAGCATTGGGATTTCTTCTCTACATACGCTATCAGTCAAAAGTTTGGAAACACCCCAAAATCCATGGTCTTTCAACATTTTTATTTCTTTCTACATTGTACAACAATACTGAAGGCATCCGAAACATGCAATAATCTTAAAACCTTTGCACAGCATTTTATATTATTGAGATATCTGCTACTTATGCTATGTAAAGCCTCCATAACGTCCCTAATCTAAGGTGCTGTTTTTTTTTTGTTTGTTTGTTTGTTTGTTAGGTTTTTTTATTGGTGATTTCTGAGGCTGGTAACTCTAAATGAACTTCTCCTCTGCAGCAGACCTAAATTTCACTCTTGCTTACCTGATATGGTCTTCATGAGAGCCAGTTTTATCATGATGATTGATGGGTTTGGCAAATGCACTTGACAATACTGTTCTTGCTAGAACTATTCCAGAACAGATAAGAGAATAGTGTCTTAAAATAACAACTGACTGTTGGTTTTTGCTACTACCTAATTCCATGTTTTATTTCATAGTTTTGACATCTCCAGGATTGTTCTACAAGTTAGAAAATAAATCACAAAATAAATAAATAAATAAACATTGAATTAGAAGGTGCATCCAAACTTTTGACTGGTACTGTATATATTGTATATTTTTTCCCCAGTTGGTAACTTAATAAATAGATTTTTAACATCTCCTTGACCTTAAAAGCAAGCAAATAATGTAAATAATATTTGTATGTATTATTTACTACTAAAATAAATAATAGTAGGTAGTACACTCATTTAAGTAAGAAAACCATTCATTCATTTATTAATTTAATCATAACTTTGATGAAATCAAAATCCTAAATGAATAATGTTTGATAAATCTTAGATAATGTTTGAATTAATTCAAACATTGAATTAATGCATAAAAATAAAGGATGAACCACATAAAAGCATTTTAAATAGCAGAATGAAAAATTATACTTGGATAAAATTAACTTTTTGCATGTTTTTTTAGACATTTCATTAAAATGTTGTTTAAAATCTAACAAAGATTTAAAAGAAGTAGTGGGGCACTGGTTTGTTGTTTTCTTTTGTTTTTCAACTGTCATTATTTCCAGGTCCGGAATAAAACAACTTTGATAAGTCCAATCTTTTTTTTTCCATCTCATAAATACAAAAGAAAACACACTGCTTTTGCCTAACGAACTGACCCAAAACGAGCCATATCTCAGGTAATTATAACGTTTGCATGTAACCATTTCTAGCCTTTACATTTTATCCCCAGGCGCCTGCGGAATACCATAAAACCCCGTTTATACGCGCACGTTGGGTTTTACTGCACTTGATAAACTGGAGACGGAGTCAGTAATCGTGCTCCTCTTCTCTTTATATTTCACCCAGAGACACTGAAAGTTTCGAGTTTTCATTTTAAACCATAGAGCCTTAGGAAGGAGCAAGTTAGAGTCATGCGCCCGCTCGTGTAGCTGCGCATGCGCCAGTTGTCCGGTTACTAGAACAAACGTTGTCATAGCAACCAGACAACACGCTGGATTAGGTAGCGTTAACACGTGATATCGCTGGTAAGTTTTTGTTTTAGAAGAGTAATATAATGTGTAATATTTTGCTTGGTTTGGTTTGGTTGATAGGGATTATTAAAAGTGTTTGTAAATGGATTGTAGGTGATAAAGTAGTCTAGGCTGCAGTTTATCAACTTATTAAACTTATCTATGTAACTATCTTATATATATAGATCACCTTGTGTTATTTAATGGAAACGCGCTGTCAGTTCACTATAAAATGATTTATTGAACAGTTAAAATAACTAGTCACAAAGGTGTCGTGTATAATTATTTAAACTGCATCACCAGTAAAACTGTAAAATCCAATAAACTGCTGTAAAATATATCTACAATAATGTAATGTGATATTAAACAAAATATAAAATATATAATTCATTGACTGATGCTTTTTACGAATTAATTACTAATAATTTTTCTATATTTAATCTTACTCAAGATGGATAGTGCTTGGATCTGAACCTTGATTTTCTGATCTGCAACTCAAAATTTTAACCATTATGGCATCATGGCATATTGCGTAACTAGCACAGCTGCATGCACTAATCCAAGCACCACTGAATTCACATTTAATGACTGATTTGATTGAGATTGTGCAAGTTGTGGTGGCTTGGTCATTCAGGTGATGAAATACAGTACATGTTAGATGCTTGTATTTTCAAATTCCAGAAGCGACAACCTACCTTTGTTAGCAGTCTCTGAGCATGACCTTTAACTGTTACATGTTACATTGTATCTGGCATCAAATGTAAATGATGTATTTTTTTTGTGCCTCAGACAAATGAATAAATGTTTTGGATGGTGTGTGATTTTACACCACATAATATTTTGTAGTCATTTACTGTAATTATGTTTTACACATGTTCACTGTATTTTGATACTTACTCTAAAATGTACAGTACATTCTTATAGTGTAGGAAATACACTGACTGGACAGAAAAAAAAACATCACACCCTCTAAGATTTCATTCAGTCACCTTTAAACAGCTTTATTTACCCCACACATTGTGGTGACCAGTTCAAGTGTAAAAAATATTCCTCATCCTCCCAGAATCACTCTTTTACAATTTGAGTCCTGGAATATGCCTGTACCATTAGGGAAGAAAAACTCCATGGAATTGATAACCTGGTCTGTCAGTGCATTCAGGATGTCAGTTGAGTCTAGACCTGACCGACTAGCAACCCCAGATCAAAGCACTGCCTCCAGAGGCTTGTTCAGTGGCCACTGTTCATGATGGGTGCATCGCTTCATGCACTTCTATCCTTGCACTGACTCGCCCATGGCTGTGGAAAAGGGTCAGTCTAGACTCATCAAATCACATGATCTTTTTCTATTGCTCCAAAGAACAATCTTACAATCTTTTTGCTTAATAACAAATTGAAGCCTTTCTTCCATTTAGTCTCACTAACAAGTGGTTTTCTTATGGCCACACAGCTGTTTATCCCCAGTCCTGAGCACTCTCATCACATTGTGTGCGTATAGAAATGCTCTTTCTTTCTCTATTAAATATAGCAACATTTTAATAGTGTGTGAATGGTTCTTAACCCAGTTCCAGTCATTTTAAATCTCCTCAGTTGTTTCCTTTGCTTGATGCAGCCCAATAATTTGACCCTTCTGAAATGGCGTCTTATTATTATTTTTCTTTTTTTGCCCAGACAGTGTATCTACTGGACTGTAGGTATTCAGGATGGGTCAAATTAAAAGGCTGCACCAATGGAAATATGTGGCCTATAAGATTACAAACGCAGCTTTTTGCCAGTGCACTCAGTGTTCTCTCCATGCTTTGTGGGTTTCCCTTCATAGTCCATGCAGAAATTGCAAGTAGCAAGTGATTGTGTGTGTGAGTGTATCCTTGTGCACTTGTGTCCTGCGTTGGGTTTGCACTCCATCTACGGTGGCCTTCTCGTTGTTGCTCTGGACCCCGGTGACCCAACACAGAATAAACTATATAAAAAAAGAATTAATCAATGAATTAATTGAAAACATTAATAATTGAGATTGATGCAATTCCACTTATGTAGTTAGCATATCCATGTATCTGTAAACTGGTTAAGATTAATGTATGAAATTGATTCAAGAATTTCTTTCCCAGGAGCATCAGAAGAAGCTGAAGAATGTTCAAGTTTGACCTGCCTGCGGATGAGAGCTCTAAGAGGGCGGCAGAGCGGCGGCAGGCTGCAGAAGCTGAACGCCGTAAGCGCATCTTCAATCCAAGAAACCGGTTGATTGGATTGGACATGCAGGCGCTTGAGCAGCAGGTCACTGAGAGGCGCAAACGTGAGGAGGTGGAGAGGCAGCAGAAATTGGTGTATGGTAAGAAATAAAAAAACACTTATTATACTTTAATACAGTTCTATCTTCATATGTATTAAAGTATTATAATGCATAATACTAGTAGTAGTTAGTAATACTAATATTATGTTGTTAGTCTTTTGGCTGCTCTTGTCAAGGGGTCGCCATAGCATATCATCCAATCCGCACACAACTTGGCACAGGTTTTACGCCGGATACAGATACAGATACTTCCAGATGCAACCCACTCAGTTTACCCAGGCTTGGCGCTGGCACAGCAGCCAAGTGTGACAATATGTCACACTTTTATGAGATAATATTGTCTCATTCAGTAACATATAATATTGGGTACAAAACCTGATTTGACATTTGACATGCTCTTTTAAATAAATAAAAAAATATTTTACATTTTAAAATCATTATTATTATTATCATTAATAATAATAATAATATAATAACAACAACAACAATAATAATAATAATAATAATAATAATAATAATAATAATGTAATCATATAGACTATTATAATCCATACTATATAATAATAATAAGATTATTCATTTAAATGTATATTAAAATAAATTAAATTTTAATGTTAATTTTTGTTAATTTGTTAATTTTTTTATACATTTAGTTTGTTGTTTACTTTGTTATATAATAATGTTATATATAAACTGTATATATTTTAATTAGATAACTTTTTACATCTTTGCTTTTAAGAATTAGTGGGTATTTTACTAAGACAACTCTAAAGATAAGTCGTTGCCTTTTATAATTCACTTCACTTCGTGGCATCCAAAATGTATTGACATACAGTATGTGTTGACATGTTGGTCTATTTTTACTTTCATGGTTAATGGTTTTCTGCATTATCCAAAATGTAAAGTAATGCAGCCTTGCATTAACTCTACCTAAAGAGATCAATGCAGCAGCACTTTATTACTTTATTCTGTCAAGCTCATCCTATCTCTACACTCTGCTCAAATGGATCAACTTCCAAAGCTTCAAATTTCAAGCTAAAACAGCATCATGCTTCTCGCCTTGTAACTAGACGACTGGGGCATTTTTCCTCCTGTTAAATGCTACTGTAACTGCACTACCTACTGTATATGCAACAGCCGGCTAGATTCTTTAAGCCGATCACAGTTATTTCCTGAAAGATATTTCCCATTCCTTTCCTCCTTTAGATGCGTCGTGTATTTCCACTGACCAAAAGCTGATAGAGCAAGACAGAAAAGAGAACAATCTAAGGAGAGAGTTGGCCCAGGATCTTGTGCAGTACTGGGCGACGTACCAGCGCCCTGAGGATTCTCGTGATGCAGATATTAATTATAATCACCAAGGGGGAGCCAGTGTCAGCTCCGTCAATCAGGAGTCATTAGGGCCTGCGAGTATGCAGGTTTTTCAGGTATGCACATGTTCTGTGACAATGCGTATTTGGGCTCTGTGTGTGGAAAATTCAGGGATTAAGAACACTCAAATGAATAAACATGATGGCACCAGGTCGCCTAATTTACCTAACATGTTCAGTAGAAATAAAAACTCATAAAATAAAGCTGTGTGATATGATCATAAGGGGATCCAAGAAAAGACATGTTATACCAGCAGGCATCCTTGACTATATGTGGTTATTTTAATTAAATTGTTATTAATGATGATATGAAAGCAGCAGGTGTTTGATTCCGGTGGGCTGCAGTAGAGGCTGATCTGCGTGTTCCTGCATGTCTGTATTCAGGGAGAAGGAGTTGGGGAAAATGAAAGGAAGAAGAATCAGATCGTAGAGAATGAGAGAATCCTCAGAGCTCAAAGGGAGGAACGAGAGAAATGGAAGAATGAGCAGAAACATAAAGGTCTGCACAAACACACACACACACACACACACACGCACACACACATAAGCTAGACACTTTGCATCTCAGTAATTATGAGCTAAAAGCTCGCACTGATGGCTGATTTGTGTTGCATCTGCACTCCTTCCTCATAAAAAATACAGAGAAAGAATAGATGTCCATTATAAAGGTGTCGTAGTTATGCTGACTTTGTGCATGTTATGTAAGTGGGAAGTGGGCGCGCATGTTATAGCTTGGTTGGAACCTAATCAAGTTTGCTGATATGATGATGTATAATGTCAATATTGTGATACATTATGTCACACTTTTATGGGATATTATTGTCTCATGCATTTGACATGCTCTTTTAAATATCTAAAAAGCCTTTATGGACCTTGTTTTGTGCACTGGTACATAGTCATGTTGGAACAGGGAGGCACCATCCCCAAACTGTTCCCACAAACTGGGAGCATGAAATTGTCTGAAATGTCTTGGGATGCTGAAGCATTAAGAGCCGAACTCCTGAAAAACAAGCCCACAGCAGTGCCAACATGACTGCGCACCAGTGCACAAAGCAACGTCCATGAAGACATAGATGAGTGAGTTTGGTGTGGAAGAACTTGACTCTGAGACCTGCAAGCAAAATGCGTTTTTCCCTATAGAAATAGTGACTTTTATAAAAACAAAAAAATTAAAGAAAAAAAACCACTTTCTTTATCTCGTGCACAAAAGTTATCATCTTTGTTATAACGTGACCTTCTAGAAGGTGAGCTATTCGCACAAGATAATCAACTTTTGTAAACGAGATAAATGACTTGCTCCATAAGATAAGCAATTTACCTTTTGCCACTTTCTAGGCTCCATATAGAAGAGATGAGGTTTTCTGGTTACTGAGGTTTGGGTAATGAAAAGATTTAGATAGAGACATACAATTAATTACCTGCAATAATATTTATATCAAGTGAAGGCCCACACAAAGAAACTAAGCGCATGTGTACTGTATGTCTGCAGAGTTTCTGAGAGACCTGGAGATGATCGATCAGGACCGGAGAGCACTACAGCTGGATGCTCTGGAGGAAGAGTGTAAAAAAGCTGCTCATATGGCACTCAAAAGCTACAACCAGGCACAAGTAAGGAAGAAAAAGGGGGCAGAGAGACAGAGAGAGAGAGAGAGAGAGTGAGAGAGAGAGAGAGAGAGAGAGAGAGAGAGAGTGAGAGAGAGAGAGAGAGAGAGAGAGAGAGAGAATTAGTTAATCAGTGAATGAGTGAGTGTGTGAGTGAGTGAGAATGGTAGAATTAATCCTCACCTAAGCATTGGAAATCCATCAAGCGATGGATTGTTTAAACATGCTTTATGTTAAGGCATGATGTTTACTTTTCATTTGATGAGCATCAATATAAACTCGGTTTTATAGGCGGAAGAGAGACTGGAGCAGGAGATGCAAGACAAGCAGACGCATGAGGCCTTGAACATGGCAGAGATCCTTCAGATGGTGACCTCTGACCTTTTGACTGAGTGCCCAGAAGCTGCGGTGAAGGAAGGCATGGGTTCACCGGAGGATCCTCAAGTGCTACCTGATCGCTGGAAGGGAATGAGCCCTGAGCAGCTCGGCGCCATCTACAGGCAGAGAGCAGAACAGTGTGCTGAAAGAGAGGTAGGTGAAGATCTCTGTGCAGGTGTAAAGCCCTTTAAGTGATCCAGTCACTGGATGTCCAATGCTTGTTTGTGCATTCTACAGAGGCAAAGGCAGCAGGAGAAGCAGAACAACCTGGAGTGGGGTTGGCAGCAGCTGAAGCAGGCAAGGCAGCACATGGAGGAGGAGAGAAGAGTGAGGGAACTGGAGAGAGAGAGGAGAACACGAATGGACCAGTACAACCAGCAGCTGGCCAAAGAGCAGCAGGCACAGTAAGACTGAAATTCATCTTCTCTCAGTATACCGCGCCTGTAGTGAACATACATTTCCATGCAAAAGTCTTTTATTAGTTCTGGTATTTTGCTTACAAAGAACCAGACTTTTTTTTTTTTTTTGGGGGGGGGGGGGATATTTTTAAAATGCAGTCTTACTAATGTAAGAATAGTTTTCCAGGCTTCCTGAAGGTCATTAATGGTCTTATTTTCAATCCAGTCCCTGTACCTGACCAGGTTCAGAGGATATTTTAGTTTGTTAAACCACACATTGACCTATGAATCATTCAAGAACAAAAAGAATAAAACACAACATAAAAATACATAAAGAAAGTACATGAGAAACAGGTGACAGATGATCAGGCCGGGGATTAATATACTGGTGATGCTGAGTGGTTGGAACAGATGAGAGGGGAAATGAGGTCGCTGCTGAGATTGTTACACACAAGTGTATCTTTAGGCACTTTGCAGTCTGTCTCAGTAAAACATTTGTTCCCAGTTTCTTTGATTTGATGTCACGTAATTTCATTTGAGGAAATGAGGAGTGGCTCAAGGATTTTTGCACAGTAACGTAAGTACCCTGAATAAACAGGACATTTTCATTAGAATTACTTCAATCATTTAGGTTTACATTTAAACGAAATTGGTGTAAGTAATTTCTGATAAATCGGAATAATCTGAACATGTTTTATCAGAGATTGTGTTTTTTTCTTTTAATTGTTTTTTAAAATTTTTCAAATTTGTGATAATTTTGGACATTCTATTACAGTATGTTTGTCTCACCCTAAAAAAAACCTCTATTGTTAGATTGGAATTGTTGCAGTTTTATAAAAGTAGTACAATTTTTTGTTTGACAAATTGTACATAAGGATATGGATTTGGCTGAAAAGTATTACTTTAGGATTACTGTTTATCAGAATTGTATGATTTATTGTATGTTCAATTAAAAACTAATAAGTCATAATATTTTATTAACTATTAAGAAATTATATTTAGTTCTATTTGGAATATTTACAAACTTTCAAATGATGGTTCAAAATATGATAAACTTGAAAATTAGACTCTGTTTTGTCCATTATTCTTTAAGCAAGCCACAAAAAATCATTGTAATGATTACTAATTAACATGTGTTCTGTCTCTTGCAGCCAGGAGTACCTCAATAATGAACTTTACACCAACCGGCCCACTGTGCACTACTTCAACCAGTTCAACACCACCACTCGCTAAGGGTCTTACCATCCACAGGTCAACTCAGGCTGTTGGAGTTTCACAGAACTATAGTTATAAATCACCTTTTCATGTAACAATACATTTTTAGAAACAACAGGAAATGAAAATCACATTTTGTAATATACACTGCTTGGACAAAAAAAAATCACTACCTGAATTTAAATAAGCAAATAGGTAAGATCCTTCCATTGGATAATTACTGCAGTGATTGATACGGTTCAGCTGGCACCCAGTTATTTTACCCCATACTTATGCAGTGAGAAGCTTTCATTTCATTTCTTCAACAACCATGATAGAATATCACAAGTGGCAAATGGAGGAGAAAAAGGCAGGACCCAAGTGCACATTGTAAGAGGTGAGGGTAGGGATACGCTCTCTTTCCCACTTAAGCTGGAGATCCTAGTTCGTAACGATTCTTTTTTGAAGTGGTGGGAGCTAAAGAGAAGTACTCTACAGTAAGCAGAACTTAGTTCCGTGATAGAAGAGAGAAAGCTAGATCAGAAACCCCTTAAATGTTGCCATGTTCTGAAATCCAGAAGGGGAGGTGAACACGAGCTCGTTTTGCAGAGCGCAGATAATCGTAATCATAGAGAGAGAGACAAAGATCAGAGTCTGTATTTATGTAAAGGTCTCTGCGCTGTAATATCTAGAAACAGAGATGAATGTGAACTTCTTTGTAGAGCGGAGATTCATGATCAAAGAAGGACTAAGATCAGAGTCAATATTTCGGAGACTGTCTTCCGCTCTGTAGAATCCGGAAGCAGAGGAGAACGTAAACTCCCTTTGTAGGGGAGCTGCTATGGAACAGTGTTTTTTTTTTTTTTCCCCCAATTTTCTCCCTAATTTAGTTGTGTCCAATTCCTCCCTGTCACTAGGGGGCTCCCACATTAAGGCTACTACTACCACTCAGCCGGGAGAGCCGAAGACTATCACGTGTTTCCTCCGAACCACGTGACGCCAGCCGACCGCATCTCTTCGAACTGCTCGCTTGCGCACCATTGGGGGCGGCGTAACACACTCGGAGGACAGCGCTATCCGCTCCTTCCATTGCGCGAGCTCACAGACGCCCCTGATTGGCTGTAGAGCCGTGATTAATGTGGGAGCACTAAGTACCTCTTATCCCTCCCCTCTGAGAGAGGGAACTATGGTTTCTTATGAAGAAATTACAAAACCAAAGATGTTTGGGAAATCACGTCTGGAAGAGGGGGTTGAACAGTCATCAACGGCCCTTCGGTCCATCTGGATCTTGGACGGTGAAATGAAAGAGGAAGGAGGAGCCTAGGAAGGAGATTGAGTACCTGTGAATTTCACATTTGTCAGCCTTGGCAAAAATTTTATTTTCAAGGAATCACCAGGTGTACAGGCGTACCAGATGTATATACCAGGAGTACATGGTTCCTGCACTCTTCAAATGAACATGAAAAAGAAATCACATGTTATCCAGATTAGTTGTTCAAACCTGAAGGTATTTATAAAGTCCCTGAGGACATCATTAATAAGGGCCTGAAATACCAGACCAAACGGACCACGGGATAGTCATAGTTCCCAGTGGGGATGGGGGTACTACGAAGGTCTTCTATTTGTCCTTCTGTACTGAATAGCTGGATAGCTGGTTCCTGCCCCACCTGAGGCAGATGCATGCATTGAGGTGACCAGTGAGGTTCATGAGCTTAGTCCAGAGGGTAACTCCTCTGATGGTAGTTGTTCCTTGAAGGGCTCTGAAATTGCAAGCCCACCAAGGTGCGAAACTTAATGCCATAGTAATAGGCTGAACAAAATCCCAGACAAAGTACTTTTCCTGCAGCTTCATGACCAATAGATATCAAAAACTCTCTACATCGCCTTAGTGAATTCATCAAAACTGGTACAGCTAGGGTGATGTCCATCCCACACTTCCATCCCCCACTCCTGTGCTCTCCCAATAAGGAGGGTAATGATGTGGGCGACCTTTAAATGTTCAGTGGGAAAGGTCGAGATATGCAGTTCTGGAACCAAAGAACACAGAGGAAGGAATGGCAGGTGCCTGGCTCAACCTTATACTGTAGGTCTGTAGTGGGGGAACACTCACTCACTCACCCATCATCTATACCGCTTAATCCTGTATTCAGGGTCACGGGCGGCCTGGAGCCTATCCCAGGAGACTTAGAGCACATGGCAGGGTCATCCCTGGACAGGGTGCCAATCCATCGCAGGGCACAGACACTACGGACAATTTGGGAACGGCAATTAGCCTAACATACATGTCTTTGGACTGTGGGAGGAAACCGGAGTACCCGGAGGAAACCCACCAAGCACGTGGAGAACATGCAAACTCCATGCACACAGAGACGGGAATTGAGCCTGGCCGGAGCTCAAACCTGGACCCTGGTGGTGCAAGGCGACAGTGCTAACCACTACACCACCGTGCCACCGTGGGGGGAACACAAGGCTCTCATATCAGAATTACAACAGAGACTGTAAGAGCAACGGTTTGGGGCCTCTACATGTGAGCCGTGAGTCTAGTGAGAGACTCAGCAATAGATGCCAGTATCTGGTTGACTGTTTGGAGATGACGCCAATGCGAGCCGAGAAGTGTACACTGATCCCCCAAAACCATCTTCAAAAGGCTGAGGTCTGCGTAGCCCATTCGTCTCCGGTTTATTTTGTCACAAATAAAAGAATTATGGAGGAGTGGGCAGGACCCAAGTACAGACTGTTAAAGGTCATCCATATAGGGATACGTTTTCTTTCCCACATAAACTGAAGATCCTAGTTGGGAAAGGTTTAGTGTTGAAGTGGTGGAAGAGATACAATCTCACAGTGTGAGCAGAGCACAGTTTCATGATCAAAGAGAGAAAGGCTAGATCAGAGACAATATCTCCATAAATGTTTCCGTGCTATAAAATCTGGTAATGGAGGTGACATGAGCTCTTTTTGTAGAGCATATATTCATGATCAAAGAAAGAGAGGGACCATAACGAATGGACTGTGGAGTGCTGGAAAAAGGTCATGTTCTCTGATAAAAGTGATGGACGCAACAGGGTAAGAAGAATGGCGGATCAAATGATG
Organism: Clarias batrachus; assembly: GCA_003987875.1. NCBI lineage: Eukaryota > Metazoa > Chordata > Actinopteri > Siluriformes > Clariidae > Clarias > Clarias batrachus. The sequence goes on from QMIH01000237.1 coordinate 90,107, forward strand.
TACCCATCATGCCTAGTACAGTACCTACTGTAAAAGCCTGTGGAGGCACTGTTTTGTGTTTTGAGGTTGATCAGGTCCAGGTTTAGCACTGTTGTGTGCCCAAAAAGTGTTTTAAAAAAAAACAGTTGACGAATACTGTACGCTGAATATACTGAATGACCAGGTTTTTCCATCAAAGGACTTTTTTTTCTTCCATTATTCCTGACACAGGAATATTCCAAGAAGAAGTCAGGATTCATCAGGCTTAAATTGTGAGAGGGTGGTTTAGAGAGTAGGAGACATTATTTTCACACTTGGTTTGGCCACCACAGAGTCCAGTCCTTCATCAGAATCTTTGAGATGTGCTGTAGAAGGCTTTATTTACACAGCATTCCGAATCTTAGTGTATTTAATGTGACTCTTGCATAAGCTTATCAAAATGATGTGATGGTGAATGCTTGCTGTAATCAAAGAATAAGTCGATCTAATGAAACATGAGAGACAAAGTGTATGACTTTTTAATCATATTTTTAATTTGGCCAGGCAGTGTATAATCAGTTTTGTACCAGAGTCTACAACAATGAAAGTTGACCTAACATTAACCCTTTCCGATTATACTGAACTTTAAGCTTCATAACAAATACTATGAATGGAAATCAATTCCCGCTATAACTATCCTGTTGAGTCTGGTTCCTCTAAAGATTTCAAGGACCTCAAGGATTTTTTCATTAGAGACAAAGTGATAGTTATATTTTATACATACAGGTATTTACTCACATTTTTCGAATTATTTCTATTTGTTTTTCTTCCGTAAAGCTGCTTTGCATCAATGACCATTGTTTTAAAAAACCCTATATAAATAAAATAGAATTGAATTCAAATATAATCAAAGTGTAATACTCACTGTGTGAAGAAATCACTGTTATATTTTAGGCATGCGAATTCTTTAAACAAACTGTTTACCACCATGTTTTTCACCATGTACTGTAATACTGTATCTGAAGGGTTTACACTGGGATTTCGTCATTTAAGGACCAAAATAATCTTCACCGAAGACTGAAAAAATAAAAAAATTATGACGACAAGAGATGTTGCATGTTCCATGATTTTTTTATTATTATTATTCTTGAAGCATTTACATACAGTGGCTGATTCATGATTCACATACAGTATTGTTTTCTATTACAAGCCCAGTCCAGTCACTGGCCCAGTTCTCTATTCAGCACACGGACATGGCTGTTCATTAGTCAGCTACAAGTACAGTCCTCCCATTCAGATCCAATCGATTTAACATTTTGATTGCATTAGATCATAAACAAACGTAGGAATATACATGATATGAGAAATACTTCGAATCAAGCAATGTCTAGTCTTGGAGCTAGAACTGAGCCTAGAGTAGATTTCAAATGATCAGAAACGACATTATATTTATAAGGAAAATGCCACAATAGTATGACATATCATATGACCACAGGCGATGTCGCAGCTACATCCTTCTGAAAAGCAAAAACAGCTGTATAGTGGATATCTGCAAGCAGAATTTTCTCAGACATTAACAGAGCGCGGACGTCTAGCAGCAGTTCGGTTGCACATCGACGCAGTTCACATCACTTATTCCTCCTGTATGAAAATAAACATCTCGGAGAATTCTTTTTTTTTTTCTCTCTTTTTTTTGTCCTGAGTGTGTCTGTATAGCAACAAAGTCCAGGATACTGCATCACACACTTCCCCGTAGAACACACTTCACCGCAACAGACTTACAGTGGCGCTTTCAACGAGCTTAAGTCAGCACATTGTACTGTAAAGTCTCCCCGCGCGGGTGGATGTGCGTGTGCAGGATACAAACGAGACGGGTATCTCTTCTTCCTCATAGTGCTTGCGCAGGAATTGCTTTGCAACAGATACACACAATACTGCAACTCGTAAGCAAACGGAACAGGAAATGAATTCTCTGAGGAAACCGGTTTTGTTCAGGTGAGCGGCTAGCGAAGATTTATTTAGCTTTTTCTTAAAAAAAAGAAAGAAAGAAAGAAAAAGAACAATTTCTGATTGGATTTTATCGCAGTGAAACAATAGCTTGTTTGGACTTTCCAATTCAAAGTTTAAAAAAAAAAAAAAACTATTCTCTACCTATCTAAAACAGTTATCTTACAACTACCTAGACAAAGGGTCAAAAATTCCAGAAGTAAAACATTAACAACCCCAAAACCCATGTTAATCAACAAGATACGGTTACAAATAGACGCCGTATCAAAACAATCATTTGGAACTTATTTACATTCAAACAAAATTCGAGAGTTTTTTTTTTTTTTTTCCTTTCAAGCCTCATCTGAATTTCTCCATCCGAAACTCTTGCTTTTAACAGGCGTCTCGTGTTGTTCTCGATCTCGATCTACTTTTCTTCACATACAGTAACACTGCGTATCCAAACTTCAAGACGGCACACACATCACACATCGAACCAGGAACAAATGCTATTTGGTATACAGGTAAGGAATCGAAATCCCAACCCCGAACGACGCATACATTCTCTGCGTAAGACACAAACTGGGTTAATTACACATGATTGTTTAAACCAAGCTGAAATTGTGTGTACGTGGGTATGTACAGTACCTCGATACAACCCATTACACCTCGGAAGTGTATTCATATGGCTTTATACCAACAGGACTGCAAGAGAGGATTTGTCAGTATACATCATTTAATACACTATGCAGACTACAATACAAAGCGAGACACACACACACACATAGGAGGAGAGCTACATACAAATGAATGAGCTGAAAAACATTCGAGCTGAAAATGGAATTCAAACGATCAGGGTTCAGGGTTCTGGAGCGACAGCTCTCTAATACTGGACATGGCTAACTGCTAGATGCGACTACATACAGTCTGATATAAAGCACCTCATATCAGCGGATCATTGCATCGGATATATTTCGAAGTGCCGGCAGCTTGGCTATGGAGTTCTGGATGCGTATTTTATAGAAAGGTGCAAAAAAAAAGAAGAAAATCACCCCAAAAAACAGATCAAACTGAAAATAACGTTATTCACAAAATTGTCCAAAATTATGAAGGAAAAAAAAAAATGCATAGAGCTCGAACAATGTGGCAAGACAATAAAACAGTGAAGCTCATGGCAATTTTTTTTAAATAGATATAATAATGACCTACATCAGGGCAATCCATATGCAACGCGTCATATGCTTGCATGATGCACTTACCGGGATTGTAAGGCCCTCAAACTCCCTGCATTTCTCTTCCTCTGCTACTCACACTGTCCTGTATTTGGCATTAACCACGCGCCATGTACAGTACATATATGTCCTTGTCACGTTAAATTGTCACTTTAAAAAAATGATCATCATTAAAGGAAAATTCCACCCTGAAACACACACAAAAAAAAGAAGAAAAAAAAAGTGTTCGTATGGAGAAGTCTGCCATGTGTTTTTAATGATTTGGGTGATTAAGTGGTTCAAACCTCAGCACAACCAAGCTCATTCACAGCCTGATCTGCATGTCTTTGGACTGTGGGAGGAAACCAGAGTACACGGAGGAAAACCCACCCAGGAAGTGCATGCAAACTCCTTACGCGCACACACAGACCCGAGGCAGAAATCGATCCCTCGACCCCGGAGGTGCGAGACCACAGTGGTCCCGCCATGTTCGGCAAAGGTTCGGCTCAGACAGATAAGCAGGGCACAAGCTTGATGGTGTTGGTGTTATTTGCATGAAACGTTATCATTATGGACAATAATCTGTCTGAGCAGAGTGTGAGAGAGAGAGAAATAAATAAATAAATAAAGAATCTTGGATGTTGCTAACTTCCAAAAAAAAATTTATGTAAACTGTTTACGGTGGATTTTTCCTTTAATAAAGTCTGTTGTGTATAATAAGTCATCTTATCTGGCAGGAAACTTGGATTCTTGTTGGTCTACTCTGAAAGTATATTCTGTATTACAAGAGAACAGAGATATATCTGTAAACAGTTTGCAAAATGGCAGTCCCTACACCTATTTGAAATCATTTATCACTTCTGGCTGAAGTGCTCCGATTATGTCTAAAGTCAGTCCCGGCTTTGTATCCCATGTTTTAGTTACTTGGCATTTGCTATAGTGTACACACTGACGTTGCATTGTGTGAAATATTGATTGTTTGGTCAGTCATTCAAATATGAGTTGCGGGTCCAGGATCGATTCTTCTGCGAGCACCGCGTCGCTAGTCGAGCACGGCGGCAGAGTTGGGCAGGCCGTGGTTGGTGACGCCGGGTTTGAGGGACGAGCCGTCGACTCCGCTGTACTGACTGGCGAGCGACTCGTCCATGGTCACCTTGGTGTGAGCGCTATGACTGCCGTAATCATCCAAACCGTCGTCGCTGCACAGCTTGCTGTCCTCGCACAGAGACGGCTGACTAGCTGTACGCTTCTCCTCGTTGTCACTTCGTAATGAGAAGGAAAAAGAGGGACTTGCAAAGTACAGTACACTCGAATGCAATATTCCTTTTTTCTTCTACAAAACAATTAACTATGAAAAGACGATCCAAACACTGGTCAAAAGATGTTGGTACTCTATATTTCAAAATATTATTATAATTAAAAAGAAGATTTACATTATTGTAAAAGTAAAAGACAACACACACTGCCTGGCCAAAAATAATAATAATAATAATAATAATAATAATAATAATAAAATCACACTTTAATATTTTGTGCACTCGCCATTCGCTTTGATTACAGCAAATGCTTCCTCATGCTCCCAGAACTACTCTTGCACAAATTGAGTTCTGACATATGATGCATGATGAGTGAGTGCATCCCTTCACGCTCTTCTACGGTGGCTGTGAAGTGCAAAACAACTTAACAAAACCGAAAACAAAATAACATTCGAAGACAAATTAACAAACCCAAAAACTAAATAACAAAACCCGAAAATAATTGTTAATTTGGTTTTGAATTTGTTATTTTGTTTTGGGTTTTGTTAATTTGTATTGCACTTCTCGGCCAGTCAGATACGAACCGGAAAACGTAGGTATAGTTGGCGAATGAAATTCTTACCGCTGATTGGACGAGACACCTGTCACTCAAGATAAACAGGAAGTAGGAAATTGTGTCTCTAACTTTGTTTCTTGTGTGTTCTGCTTCATTTTAAAACCATTTTTTCGGTGTGCAAAACTAAGAAAATAATTAAGTTTTTCATTAGAAAGCAAGGAAATGGAATTTATTCAAAGTAACGTTGAGGACGGACATTCGTATGCCGTGATTTTTTATATGCTGCTGACATATCACGGTATAAAGATTAGTTTGCGAACTGCTGTGTCTCTTTTAAAAGCGAAAGATTTTTTCCACTAGAACTGCAAAAATTTGGCAGAACGCCATATTTGAAACCACAATAAGGACAGGACATGTTTGCACATTCATACACACACACACGAATCTACCGCCGCTACAGTACTTCCTGTATATCTTGAGTGACAGATGTCTCGTCCAATCAGCGGTAAGAATTTCATTCGCAAACTATACCTACCTTTTTCGGTTCGTTTCTGAACGGCTGAGAGGTGCAAACCAAATGAACAAAACCGAAAACTAAATAACAAAACGCAAAACAAAATAACAAATTAGTTTTGGGTTTTGTTATTTTGTTTTGGTTTTGTTATTTTGTTTTTGAATTTGTTATTTTGATTTGGGTTTTGTTATTTTGTTTTTGAATGTTTTRTTTTGTTTTGGGTTTTGTTATTGTGGTTTTGAATTTGTTATTTTGTTTTCATTTTGTTAAGTTGTTTTGCACTTCTCGGCCACCGTACTCTTCCCTTCGCACCCTGACGCACCCAGCACTCTGGACTAGGTTCAATCTGAACTCATCAGACCACATGACCCTTTTTTTTTCTATTGCTCCAAAGAAATTTCCTTAGTTGTTGTCTTTGCTTTATGCAGGCCAAATAATTTCACTCTTCTGAAACAGGACTTTTATTTTTTTTTAACCAGGCAGTGTCTTATACAATGCAATATATTTTAAAACATATTTTTAATCATATAAATATTCAGCGTTCTGTTCCACCTGCAATAACATCTGATTAAGTGTGTTCTGCTTAGGAATAGCGCGGCCCTGGGTAGCGTTCAGCTCATCGACAGTAACACTCGGGCACATGCATTATAAAAAGACTGCAAATCATACCTCTCTAGTGATCTGGAAAGCATTCAGGGAAAGCATCAGGAAAAAGGGAGAGTGTGAGCAAAGCAAAGTAACAGGGCTGCAAATCAGTCAAGCTTTGTGTTTCAGAACAACAATGGCGAAGAGGTCACCTGTACTCCCCGAACGTCTCGTCCTTCATCGGTCGAGACTCCGAGTCCACCTGGCCCTCCTCCTTGTCTTTCACTGAGACAGAAAGCAAAGACGTTCACATCAGTCAGTGCTTTCCTAACAGACGCGTGTCCGCATTGGTGTTTTATAACTGAGGCGACCGTCCTACCTGAGTACTTTCCACCTTTGTTGCGTTTGACAAAGCAGAGAATGAGCAGAAGCAGCAACAACAGCACGAGGGCGCTGATGAGCCCGATGAACCAGCCTTCAGTAGCAAAGCTGCTCTGCTTCTCCGTCACTCCTACACACACACATATATATATATCTTTTTTTGTACTAACTGCTGTGATGGAAATGTAAAGCAATTCAATTTCGAAATATTTTTCGAAACTTTTCAAAACAGCCATGCATTAACAAAACTGATCGAGAATTTGCATGTTCACTTGCATGGACTTTTTTTTTAAATGATGCAATTTCCAGCTGTTACTTTTGCACACTAATTTATTTTGCTTTGCAATATGCATGCATATTGTGCACACCTATTTGTTAAACATGGACATTTACTTCTGAGTACAAACTTATTTACCATGCATAATTAATATGCATAATGATAAGTAGTATATACTACTATACTCCAAAAATACAGTACACTCATGTTTCTGTATTCTGTAATTTGCATTTCATTAGTAGAGGATTTCTATTAATGCCGTAATATTTCCTTTATATAGACACGTTTATTATCCTTCCAGTGTCTCCCGAGCAAGATTTCACAGTTTTATAAAAAGCTCATGTTTTTCCAGGATATTTTCGTGTGTGTGTGTGTGTTTTGTGTGTCGTGCATGACTCAGGCTATAACTGTCAAGTTTTCTCAGGATGTGTGAGGATCCTGGCTGTGTAAAGAGTTTGTATCCTCTGACTGCTGTTGAGCATCACTGACTTTGTTGTCACCGTACCAAAAACAAACCTTGTCATTTCTATCATTTTGTGGATCCGAGCTTAATATAAAACCCAGCAGGAGGACGTCTGTGCCTCTGTACCTCTGCGTGTTTGTGTCTGTGTCTTGAGTTACCTGCTCCTTCTGTCTGTATGTCAGTTTCCCAGAAGGTGCCGTTGCTGAAGACGAAGCGCAAACTGTAATGAGATCCAGGCTGGAGGCCCTGCAGGGAGTAAAAGGCCTGAGACGTGTTCACTTTCTCTGACTGCATCCATCTTCCATGGCCTGAGAAAAACAGCACAAATATAAATGAACACTGAAGTCGTTCACGCTGGGTTCTGAGAGACGGTACAGTGGTACATCATGGCACCAACAGTAACGTGTACTGTACAGTACACCGATCAGCCATGGCATTACGATCCAAGTGTGCTGTGAGGTCTGGCACCAGGATGTCGCCAGGATGGGTTGCTGGGTGGGGTCTCCGTCAATCAGACTTGTTTGTTGGGTGCATTCCATGAGCGCTCAAATGGACTGGGATCTGAGAAGCTTTGGCCTCTTTTCTTACTGGCCCTATGCATAACAGGTTGTGGTGCATTGGGTGTTCTGGTATCTTTCCATCATGGCCATCATCTCCTTTGGTGATTTGTGCTGCGTTGGTAATTTAGCTTTGGAGGCTAAGGGATGGTCTTTAATCCCAACACCCAAGGGTGTGCTTTGGGTGTCCATGATTTCCCTTGTAACTGGGGTATAAAGGTGTCTTGCAAAAGTATTCATACCCCTTGAACTTTTCCACATTTTGTCACAAAGAAAGAAAAGCCATAAGAAGTCCCACTTGCATTTGCAGTTCCAATTGGCTTGTCGCAAAATGCAAACAGGACTTCTTATGGCTTCAACAATTGATTTCTTCTTCCATAAAGCCCAGATTTGTGGAGTAGATCCTGTGGGCAGATTCTCCCACCTGAGCTGTGGATCTCTGCAGCTCCTCCAGAGTTCCCATGAGCCTCCTGACTGCTTCTCTAATTAATGCCCGGCCTGTCTGTCAGTTTAGGTGGACGGCCATGTCTTGGTACAGTAGGTTTGCAGTTGTACCATACTCCTTCTATTTTTGGATGATGGATTGAACAGAGCATGCTGTGGGATGTTCAACGCTCGAGATATTTTTTCTATAACCTAACCCGGCTTTAAACCTCTCCTTGACCATGTCTGGTGCGATCCTTTGGGCTTCATGATGTTGTTTGTTCAGTAATGTTCTTTAACAAACCTTGTTAAGGGCTTCACAGAACTGCTGTATTTACACTGAGATTAGATTGTGCACAAGTGGACTCTTTAATGATTAAGTGACTCCTGAAGGCAATTGGTTGCACTGGATTTGAGTTCGGGGGTACCAGAGTAAAGAGGGCTGAATATAAAAGCAGGCCACACTTTTCAAGATTTTTGTGCTGAAAAGTTTGTGTTCAGACACTTTGTGTTGGTCCATCACATACAATCCCAATAAAATACATTTACATTTCAATAATTCCATTTACATTTTAATGAGACGTTCAAGTGGAATGAATAATTCTGCAAGGTACTGTACTTTATGTCTTTATGTGATGTGGGGTGAATGCTATGGCTGATTGGTGTCTGAGTAAAGAGTACCACATGATAGTCTAATGTAATGGCCAGACAATACATTATGTGACATACAGTACATAAATCAACAGGCAAGCGTACAGTACACTTCCCGTTCATTTAAAATAAATGAGCAAAAGACAATCGCTCCATTCCCTTTTTATTTTGTCCAGCGCTCAGGGCGTAGCTCTTACCGTTCTTCTTCAGGTAGTGAATATGGAACCCTATGTTCCTCTGTCTCTCAGGAGAAACCCAGCTCAGATTAACGGCTGTCTCTCCAACAGACACGCTAATGTCATGGGGTGGAGCTGTTTGTACACAAAAACAAACACAAGTTACAGTTTTTTTTTTTCTACAAGTCATCTGTTATCACTACACATGCACCAAAATCAGCCAGCTCTGCTATTCCGTCAGCTTAAAAAATTTTAAAAATTCATATTCAACCTCACGCCTTACTCTCAACCACTTGATCTCCACAGTCCTCATTACTCCTCATATATGCTGCTTCATTACCATTTCACTTTCATGCTTGAAAGAAAAAGCGCTTTTTAATATCACTAGTTGCCTCTTTAGGTCTCTCTCTAATCGAGTTCGGTCTTGCACTCTTGCGCTGAGCATGCGTGAAATATCATCAGCGTGACCCAAATAAAGTGATTCATATCACGTCCTGAAATCGGAAAACGAAAAAAAAAAAATATATATATATATAAAATGAATATCTCAACTAAATAAAATACATAATTCAGATAGCTCAGCATGGGACAAGTTACAAGAATGGAGGAGTGGTAGGCCAATGTGAGAGCAGAGAGAACATGCCTTCATTATCAGGAACAAAACACACAGGGTGGGGTCGAGATGGAATAATATCGTACCTCCGTCAAGTGTGGTCGCGCCGACTTTGGTGATTGGCAGGCCTTGTCCGGCTGCAGTGCGCCCCCGCAGTTGAAAGCGGTAATAGCTGCGACGGTCCAGATCTTTAATGCTCAGCTGATGCACTGTGGGATCATCGATCGTCTCCACCTGCATGGGGCTGTCCTTGTTGTCTACTGAATAGAGGAAACGCTGCAAGCTGAATTACCGTACTATGAACCGTAACATGTTTCTTTCTACTGTCTGTCTACAGAACGTAACAGCTTTGTGATTATAAAGGTGCTAGATTCAGTATTTACTACCCATTTCTCACCCCCTGATATAGAGACAAACGCGAACTACAAATTTTAGCAACAGTTAAAAGCGGTAAAGTCAATTCCCTGAAGGGGACAGAGGTCATTGTAAAGGTCACTTACTGTACATATTACACCAAGTTTATTCAGGTTTGATTGGTTGAAGATCTTTTAAACACACCAGACACATCTGTTGCTTTTCTACCTGATCTCTCACTCACGGCAATCGTCTATGCCGCTTTATCCTGTATACAGGTTCGAGGGGCTTGGAGCCTATCCTAGTGGACGGGATATGGTGCTTATCCATGACATTGCACATACATACATACATGCATACATACATACACACACTCATTCACACCCTACAGCCAATTTGGGGAACGCCAATTAGCTAGGAATCAAACCCGGACCAAGGGGACAATGCTAACCGCTAAGCCACCCTGCTGCCTTTTTTTTTACCTGATGCTTGCAACAACAAAAAAATCTTTAATATATTCTTTCGTTGATTTTTTTTGTGTATGTGTGTTAGCAGTGGCCTCTCTGTCATTAGCCCCAGGCATTACTTATGCTCTGGATCCATATTTGCCTGTTGCCTAGCAACAGCACAACTATAACAACGTGAACCCCTTAAAACATGTGTTTATTCATATTAAAGCATACACCGATACTAAAAGAGTGCAGCATGTAAATCTGGACCACCAACCATCATGTCCTTGAAGATAATATATATAGCTTACTAGACTAGATTAACATTTTTAAGCTGTGAACGTTGGCTTTTCTGTTTCAATACCACAGCAACATTTTTGTGTAAGTAATTGTAAGTGGACGTACGCTCTTGGTATTGTAATACGTATCCGGTCAGAATTCCATTTTCTTGAGCAGGCGGAGTCCAGTGGAGCGTCATTTCCGTCTCAGAGGGACTGGACAACGCCAAGGATGTTGGAGGACCAGGAACTGTAGGAAAAGAATGACACCATATTAAATCGGTCTTTCCTTCTGGAAACGTTTGGTTGAACTGGGTGTGTTTCTAAAACGAAACTCATCAGAGCATAAAGGTTCCTCTAGAAGGACCTCTGTTTCTCTCACCTCCCTCAGGCATGTGGAAGGTCGAGGCTTCTGACTTGGGTCCGTCTCCTTTGCTGTTGAAGACGCTAACGGCGACAGAATAGGAGGAATACGGCCGCAGTCCACCCAGATCCTTTTTCTGCTCTTTAGGTCCTGTTGTCACCACGACCTCATTCACTGGTTCGCAATCCTCGCTGTTGGCCGGTTGATGATGGTGTGTATGTTTACCACAGGAACCACAGTATCCCAGGTGGATCTTAAGGAGAAAACAGCCACAAATTTATATCCCACTGCTTCTTTTTGTCTGTGCAATAAATCTGCCCATGGGTGGCACATTTCCCACCGGACACAATGCAGATCCTTAGATGTGAATCTGGAGATTCAAGACCCCGAGAGATGGTGGTGTGTTTTTTTTTGCAAAGTGATGCAATACAGTACCTTGTAGCCCATCAGATGTCCTCTCACTGATTCACTCCTCACTTCGGGCCATGTTACCCTGATGGCAGTGCTGTTGAGTAGAAGAACTCCTGGATTCAGAGGAGATTCCATGGGCACTGAAGAACACACACACACACACACACACACAACCACACTTTTTTTTTTTTCGACTGAACCTTCATTTGGAGAATTTGAAGGACATGAAATAAGGGATAGATTTTCTCTTCTATCCAGAAGAGTTTACATGCACCACTCTTGTGTCATATTTTTTCTGGTTAAAGGTGCCGTATGGAGTGATTTAAAATGTGGCTATGCCTATGCAAGCCATATGATTCCAAAGATATCTAAAAAAAAAAAAAAAAGTAAAAGAAAGGTTTTGACTGTACATTGAACTCACTCTCGTTTCATACATTGGAGGATCTGAAAGCAGTCTCTATCCATCTGAGCTTTTTACCTCAAGGTGGGTGTGGCTATACATGTCAATCAACAGAGCCAATCAACACAATAGTTTACTGTGTCTATAGAGCATGCAGAAGACAGAAACGATGGTAATGCACCTGCAAGCTATCAAAATCATCAAGAAACAAAAGCAAAAGTATGGCTTATTCCAAAAAAAAGGAAAGTAGACTATGAAAACTGAACCTTTAAAGATGAATGGACAGATTAATGAATGTTTATTCTTCCCTGAGTTTAAAACCAGTTCGTCTCATATGTTCCGTAACCGTGGTGCTAATAAGCAGCAGTAATGTGAAGCGCCAACATTGAGATAAAACACAGGTCGTTAGAGCAAACCTACAGTATCCACAGCAGTGATGGCATGAAAAATATCCAAACTGAGAGCCTTATGTGCTCAGAAGCTTAAGTTAGCGAGTACGTTTTCATTTCAGCTGTTTTTAGCAAATGCTTCAATTATTACAAACTGCTCCTTCAAGCTGTTAAAACAGGTTAGGAATGATTGTGTATATTGTGTGGGGCCAGGCACTGGCAGGCCCAGACAGGGACATTTACCCAAATCTGGAGTTTGGCAACAAACGTGTCATGATTGTACAAATGGGATAAAGCTTTAGCCAACTTCTTAACAGGAAACTCACCATCCTCTCCAGAGTAGCCAATTGTAGATATGGGTTCTGGACCCTCTCCCAGTTCATTAACCGCCTGCACCTTGATGTCAAACGCGCTGAAATTACCCACGTCCATGACAACAACGGGTGGCGATTCAGTCAAATTTGAATGCCAAGACGGCCCACTGCCAACAACCTTCCTCCACATCACTTTGTAGGAGAACTTTGGGCCATTAAAGCTCCTGCTATCCATCTCCTGTAAGAACACATGGGTATGAGCTCCATCCAACTATCAAGCAGCATTACCATCTCGAAAGAAGTTGAAAAAACAAGCTTAGTACATTTTCCTAGTTCTTACCTTCCACGTGATGACAAGTGTGTCTGGCTCGAGGGACTCACTGCGCACTCCTTCAGGGTTACTACTCGGTCCTGACAAACAAAACCAAATCATTATTACAATACTGAGACCAGTAATGCAAACAAGCTGTCTTCTCTGACGTATACTAGAAGTTTTTAGTACACAAATTCATTCTTTATGCTTTGAAAAACTCCAGAACTAAGCTAAAGAAATGCCTTCTTACGGGCTGCAGGAGTGGAGTACGCTGCTGAGGGCTGGCTGGGGTCACTCTTGCCGATCTTATTGATGGCGATGACCCGGAAGCGGTATGACAGGAATGGTTTCAGTGGGAGCGTGGTGCGACGAGTGTCTCCAGCTACCCGCATGAGCTCCTCCCACTCCTCCGTATCCGTGCCAGTCTCTTCAGCTTCCACCACGTACTCTACAAGGGTATACCACCAACAGAAACATGCTAGGCATACAGTATGCTGTACACGTTCAACTCTTCCAATCCCATTGTCTTTGTGGAAAAAGTTTTAAAATATATACACCAATCAGTCCTAACATGAAAAACGATTAAAAAAGATTTTAAATGCACCTGTGATTGAGATATATTTCAAAGAGAAATGGACAGGAAAGTACAGTATGTAGGGGGCACAAACTATTGCACAGTGCCATGATACTGTTTTTATTTTTTATTTTTGTTCAATTTATGGCATAAGACGTAACTATGCATCAATGTTTGCTGAAAATATTGGGCATTTTTTTTCCATTTCCAAGAGAGACTGTGTTAACATCTTTTCAATTAAAAAAATCACCAAAATCTCTTATTTAGCAAGTGGTGCCTCAACTTTTGCATAAGACTGAATATGATATTGGGCACTCAAGGCTGACTTATGCTTGCTGGGATCAAAGCCCAAGGAAGCACAAATTGGAGAAAAAGTCAACGCTGGTTATGACAGAAAGGCACTAGAACCCCCAGTACACCGCAGCCTGCCGTGCATGAAGCCCAGCAAGCAAAGAGACCAAGGTGACTGAGCCTCCGAACCGCCCAGATCCAATCTGATTAATCTCTTGGTACCATAGGTGGCACGGTGGTGTAGTGGTTAGCACTGTCGCCTTGCACCGCCAGGGTCCGGGTTCGATCCCCGGCCAGGCTCAATTCCCGTCTCTGTGTGCATGGAGTTTGCATGTTACCAGGTACTCCGGTTTCCTCCCAAAGACATGTAGGTCAGGCTAATTGGTGTGTGTGCGTGTGCGTGTGTGTGCGTGTGCGTGTGCGTGCGCGTGCGCGTGCATGCGCGTGCATGCGTGTGCGCGTGTGTGCCCAGTGATGGATTGGCACTCTGTCCAGGGTTGTACCCTGCCATGTGCCCTAAGTCTCCTGGCACATGGCCCTGACCCTGAATACAGGATTAAGCGGTATAGATGATGAGTGAAAATGTTGGTACCATGATGTGCCACTGTGGTCTCTTAGAACCTAGCAGAAGCTAACGACTTCTGCGCACTTATACTGTGTCTGTGCTGTTTGTGTACTGGTGCATTTTAGATTAATCTCTGGGAAAACAAACTTACACATTCAGCTGTAATAAGAATAAAATGTGAGGAGTATCATTAAGCCTAGAATAAAAAATCATCTCCGAACTTTTAATAAACAGAACTTGATGCTGAATTGTGGGCGTTTCCCTGTCAAAGCATGTACAGTATCACAATGTATGTAGCTCAGTATAGTGTGTTATGCTATATATCCTCACTTATATACCTAAAATAGGGCTTTTGTGGTTATCCCCAGGAACCCATAGCAGAGTTATTGAGTGCGTTCCAGGTTCAGTGATCTGCAGCATGGACGGGGGCTCTGGTCGATCTGAAAGCGACAGAAAGGAAACATACGGTAGATAAAAGGAAAAAATAAATCTATATTGTATTGTATTGATATATATATATATA
>QMIH01000237.1:104992-118745 GCA_003987875.1 Clarias batrachus
TATATATATATATATATATATCTTACCAACAACTGTGAGGCTGCCGGTTGCTTCAGCTATATCCAAACTTGTTATGACCTCACAACCATAAACACCTTCATCTTCATCCTGGACGTCATTTATCAGGAGCTCTGTCTCATCAATTATATACCTGAAAAACAGTAATAATAATAAGAAGAAGAATACAGAGAACCAATAGAGTCATTCAAAAAAATTATTATTATTATTATTGTTATAGAAATCCAGCATCCTACTTGTCTACATCAGAGGACTCATCAAGCTTCATGTTTGCTTTCCTCCACAGGATCTGAGGTGTCCCCAGATTGCTGTCTATCTGGTACTGACAGGTGAACATGGCCTGCTTTCCCTTCTGAATATACAGAGCCTCGGGTGGATTCACAATCACTGTCCGGTCTGAACAAGGAAACAAAGGAAACAGTTGCTACCGGATGCAAACCAAGCAGCCCACATCAGCACCAACTCTAATTAAAGATATTGTCAGTATTTGGTGCTCGTCCAGAAGAAGGCAGTGGAGAATAGTTTTTTTTTTTTTTTGTGCACACATAAGTGTGCATATGTTTCTGCCAGATACTCACTGAGGACTTCCAGCTCGGCAGTGATGCTTTGTTTGTCTCCACCCACTGAGCAGGTGTAGATGCCTGTATCGTTTTGGAACACATTGCTAATCTCTAGAGTACCGTTGATTAGCTGATTCACCCTGGAGTTGGACATCACAGAGTCCCAGGTTTCACCCTCCCTGAGAACACACAAACACACACTCAGTCACTCAATCACGCGCACACTCAACTGCATACACTGCTAAATAAAAAAATATCTGACATTTGCAACATTTTTCCGCCTTAACTTGCTGTCAATCTGAGTCTGAGCGGTGAGTACGCAGTATGTCTGTGGAGACTTTTTTTGAAATTTAACTTTCACATTTACTTCCTAAGAAATTCCCCCTTGACGCCTTTGTTACTTAAAATGGACTCTTTCGCCAATAAACGATTTGTCCTAAAGGCACACTATTATGTCGTTAGAGGAAACACCAGCGAGTCATCTTTTTAAAAGTATTTGATATTAATAATTCTTTTTTTTTATTATTTTAGTCTGTTCATTCTTCTATGAGTGGTGATCAAGTCAAACCCAGACTTTTTTTTTTTTGATTGTGCAGAATAAAAAAATTTCCATTCAATTAAATTTTATTTAGACAGTGGAACCTCAGATTGCGAGTAACGTGGTTTACAAGTGTTCCCCAAACCAAGCAAAGATTTGAAATAAATTTTTTAATCGGAAACCGAGCAAGTATTAGTTTACGAGCGCCGAGTATCATGTATCACACATGCGACTCTTATTTTGACACCGGGCAGCAAGTGATCAAAACTGAGCCAATAATTTTTCTCTCTCTTGTGCTGCGGAAATTATGGGTAATCGTCTCCCTTGCTGCGTCTTAGTGCTCGTCTCTTACTGGTATAATCATCATCTCCCTCTCTCTTCTGTGTGTGCATGCGCGAATTTGACACTGTGCCCCCCCCACCCTCCACACACACACACACACACACACGCGCACACTTTACTCATGTGTACTTTGTGTGTGCGCACGCACATATTTTGACACCGACACACACACACACACTCCTCGGCTGCACACACGCGCTTTATTTACACAGAAAACTCAGCTCTGTCGCGATTCTTTTCAAAGGTAAGGTGGTGGTTCATTTGTTATGTTTTATTTTTTACTTTACAGCAGTGATTCCGTTAGTATGCTCATGCGAGTATCATTAGAGAGATTTCTTTTTTTTCCTGTTAAAACAGTGTTTGCATTGTGTATGTTGGTTGTGAAACTTAAAACGCGAGGTGGGGGGAGGGAGGAGGTGATTTAACGTTTAAGACGAGGCGAGAGAAGGGGCTAATTCCACACACATACACACACACGCACACACATTCAAATACACAGCGCCTGTGCGCACAAACTGTAACACTTATATGACTGGATTTATTTTTACTTTTTCTAAATGTTAAGTGCAGGTTAATTTGTTTTATTTTTACTTTGTCAGACTGTATTAATTATTTTTATGTATTTATTGTTTTGGGCTGTAGAACGAATAATTTGAGTGTTCATTATTTCTTATGGAAAAATTCTATTTGGTTTACGAGTGTTTTTGGAATATGATCCCGCTTCCGCCACATTTATGCTCGTAATCCAAGGTTCCACTGTATAGCGCTTTTAACAATAATCATTGTCTCAAATCAGCTTCACAAAATGAAAAGAACATTTTCTTTTCATAAAAAAACACAGATATGGGAGTTAAAAATCTATATTTCTCTATATAATTCCCTGCTACACTAATGCACCTGTCCCAGCATGTCACTAGAGTTTGGATACCATACAGGTACAAAGTTTTCTCAGTACGCCAGAGCTGTGATCAGACGGCCTGAAATGCTGGCCTCCCAGGAACTCCTTTAAACGGCAAAACATGACAAAATCACTTAGACAGAGAGAGATAAGGACTGTAAGGGTTATGTAAGGGTCTATGCAGAGTTCCTGTAATGTGCAAGCTGTGTTGGTGAATCATGACATGATCGTGTGTACAGTTCACACGGACAGACACGTCTCTTCCACAAGTTGGAGACAAGTTTTCCATTAATTTTCAAGAATCAGATGTTCCACCCAGTGAATGTTCATCGGAACGACCCATGAGCCACCTTGGCCGGGATCATTAATCAGAGACATTCCGCCTTCAAAACAGCATCATATTACAGTAAATGTTTTAATAAGAGTCTCACCACCCTATTGTGCTTCCGTTAATGTCAATCGGTTTCTGTTAAAGTCCCGGGTTGACTTGAACACTATCGTAGTTTGGCGATGTGTTAGAAAATATTCAGCTAATAGTATTAGCTATAGTATTAGTATTAGCTAATAGTATTAGCTAACTAGTATTAGCACTAAATATTTAGAAAAGATTGTTATTACTCACATAGTTTTGCTTTTGTCATGCAAGTGATTAATGATGAATCATCTACACATTTACGAGAAACATTTCCCATAATAATCACTAAACGTGACGTATCGCACAGTCATATCGCAAATCGTAAACACCGCCACGTGTGATTAACCACACATGAGCCCTATAGCCACGCCGCCTCACCATATGACTTTCGGACGAGGCGAACCAAAGGTCACACACTGCAACTTGGCCGTCATTCCCTCCGTCACTCTGTACAACAATGAATCCTCTGTCAGGATCTGTGCCGGAAGCTCTGAAACAGCAACACACTCCCGTTCCATTACTCACATAATTAATAGTAATAAAAATAAAATATAAAAAAAAACAGGATTAATGTATAAAGAAACTGAAGTGCCCTCACCAGTGACGAAGACGTGGGTGTTGATGAGGATCGTGCCGTGTTTGTTGGACGCCTTGCACTGGTACACCGCCGTGTCAATGCTCTGCACGTCCTTCAGTATGAGAGTTCCTCCTTTCACAGTACGCCGAGGGTCCGGGTCTATATCTACCCCAGGGGGTAAAATGTTAGAGCAGTTTCTGAGTTTATAACAGACATGCTAGGATTTACAGTACAAGAGATGTGCCTCTTTAGATAGAAATTGGTCCCAGAAAGCTATAATGCTGGCACATTTTTTAAATCAATTTGGGAGCTTTGTCACTATGAAAGCGTCGTGGAGAATGTCAAGTGCGCTTATGAGATCCCACAATACACTGCTTGGGATTAGTTTCCAAACAATGCACCCAAGAGAGTGCAGAGCAATGCATAACGTGCCTGTTTAGAGAGACACATTCTGTTCCCCAAAAATGATTTGAACCCCCATTTATTCTCTTTATTTCCATATTAACAACCCAAATAAATTGTTCCAGTGTTCCAAGAGCAAAAAAAAAAAAAAAAAACACGAACTTCAAACATCAAACACGTTTTATTCAGGAACAACATGACAACTGCATGCATAAAAAAAACAAGTTCTGTTCTGTATCAGCTGGGAATACTTCTTGTTTAAAAAACAATTTGTAAATACATCTAAACAAACCTTATATATATATACAGTATAAACTGCAAAAATTGAGTTATCTCAATTTGTGGTCCAACTGTTAATATACATTATATATAGTCCCAAACTGCCTGCTCTCAATCATGCAGTGAATCAATCAGTTGATTTGTTAATGATTAATTGCATGCATCAGTTTCAGGTAAACACAGTGCAGGTACCTGAGAGAGGATTTCCATTCATACTCCAGGTGACGTCAGGGGTTGGGATTCCATCCGCCTGACATTCCAGCCTGACTGTCTCTCCCGGGCCGTACAGTTCACTCTCCGGTTCCTTTATCCAGTACGGAGCAGCTGGAGCAACACAAACGTACAGTATGTGTACAGAATATACTGTAGAAATACACAATGCTAAATATTACACCTGAGAGTCACGCGAGCAAAAATCCGCACCTTCCAAAACCACTCACTCATCATCTATACCACTTTATCCTGTATTCAGGGTCACGGGGGCAGAGCCTATCCCAGGAGACTTAGGGCACATGGCAGGGTACACTGCAATGGACAGGGTGCCAATCCATCGCAGGGCACAGACACACACACACTCACTCATTCACACACTATGGGCAATTTGGGAATACCAATTAGCCTAACCTACATGTCTTTGGAAACCCACCAAGCACGGGGAGAACATGCAAACTCCATGCACACAGAGACGGGAATGGCCAGGGATCAAACCCGGACCCTGGCGGTGCAAGGTGACAGTGCTAACCACTACACCACCGTGCCGCCCCTTCCAAAACCAGTACATGGGAAATGTCTTTACTGTCAATGTAGTTATCATTATTCCATACATTATTCCATACACTTCAAAACAAACTGTACACTGTACAATATAAACTGTTATAACAATTCTTATAACAACACATTTTCCTTGATCAAATTTGTGGCCACTACTTTCTGCAGGTTGATTTATGCATTGTGGCAGGACTGTCAGAGGTGGAGTTATAGCTTTTAAAAGAATCACACACAATTCATACTTATAAGCATAACCTAGATATTGTATACAGTACATAATATTTCAACACCCTTGTGACTCATGCAAAAGACTTTCTTTTATCAGCTGGAAATACTTCTTGCTTTAAAAGAAAAAACAAATAAATAAAAACAACTTTTGTCTCAAAACTAAAAAGTGGTAATATTCACTATCCATCTGTCTAAGAACTCAGTAGTCCAACTAGGCCATGGATGTGAACTCTGATTATTTTATTTATTCCCATTTGTAAGACCATGGTAGGACCTCCGGTCAACATTCACACAGTACGGGTCATTTGGAAACGCCAATCAGTATGTCTTTGGACTGTCGGAGGAACCCCACCAAGCATGGGGAGAACATGCCAACTCCATGCATGCAGACTTGATGCAGGAATCGAACCCGGGACCTGAAGGTGCAAGATGACAGCGCTAACCACTAAGCCATCCTGCAGTCAGCATATAATCTGCACGCTCTTGTTTTCAGTTGATTTTGGTTATTGTGCAACTGCTCTTCCTTGACTTTTATCTCTCTCTCTCACACACACACACACACACACACACACACAAAAAAAAAAATTCCAAGTGCTTGATTATTGTCCTGACTCAATGACAATTAATAATAAATCTTCATTTTCTGCTTATGTTTTCAGCCAGGTACAAAGGACTGATTTAATAGGAAACATCCAGTCTTATTTATGTGAAAAAAATTTATGTGCCCTCCCATTACTGTGAAAGTTATTAGCCAGCTAATAAATATTCATGAACATTAGGCAGTCTGTTTTATGAATATTTATGACTAGCTGCTGGTCTCAGGGGCAGACAATGGAATATTATACTGCATACCGTACAGGCGTGAAATGTACAGTAGAGATGTGTTTCCTAAACACGTAGACCCCCAAAATCATTACATTTTGGAACTTGAATCTGTAGATCTAACACTAGTCTGATTAAAGCCAGACGGAGATATACAGTACTGTACCTTCCACAGAGATGGTATAAGTGTGTGTGACGGTGCCCTGGGAGTTGTTGGCTGTGCACTGGTACTCCCCGTCATCCCGCTCGGAGACGTTGGTGAAACGCAGCAGCCGATCGAAGTTCTCTCTGGACGTACGAGACTCGGACAGCACTCCGTCCTTCCTCACCCACTGGATGGATGGAGTGGGCCTGAGGACATGACAAAAGGGGTGTGATCAGTATGAATGCAGCACTTTTGTAAAAAAAAAAACAAAAAGTAAATGATGAACCCGCTCACATTCCCTGGACGATACACTCCAGTTCGAGGGGTTGGCCTTTCAGGACCAAATAGGAGCTGTGAGCGCCTGTAGGTCTCATCATCTGTGGCCGTCTGTTTCGCAGGGTGTTAGCTACAGGCGAAGGGAAAGTGATGAAAATATGAGCACGAATACATTATCAGACAAAAACACAACAGAATAACAGGCTTTGCAGAAGCTACACAAGAGCTTGAAATTGCCAGAAAGTTCAACAAGATGAAGTTGCATCAGATTCATTCTTCATTCTACAGCGTTACATTTACACCGGGGTATGTGTTCAGTACTCGCTTCCCTCCTGTCCGGCTGTGTGCGGCTCTTCTAGAAAGACTGGGTTATTACAGGTCAGTAAGCACTTTATCCTGTCTCAGGGCCGTAATGGATCTGGAGCTTATCTTGGAAACTTTAGGTATGAGATAGGAATACCGCTCAGACTTTTACTAGTGCAGTCAGGAAACACTAATCGTTAACTAATTAATCACAGTGCGTATCCTGGACAGGGCCAAACCCCAAGGTGGATCCAGATCTTAATCCTGAGAATGCAATGCATAAGATGTGAACACACCCTGCATGGGGCACAAATCCATATCACAGCATGATTGATCACAGCCCTGTTGACAGTGTAATAGTGATTTGGTTCAGCCTGTGCACAAAGTATCTCAGTGGTTAAGGCATTGGACTACTGATCAGAATGTCCGAGTTTTCATTGTTGGGCCCTTGAACAAGGCCCTTAACCCTCAACCCATCAGCTCGGATGTATAACGAAGTAAAAATGTAAGTTTTTCTGGATAAAGGTGTCTGCTGAATGCTGAAAATATATACAGTGGAACCTCAGTTCACGAATGCCGAGCAAATCGCAATCACAAATTTACAATCACCTAAAATTTGTCCTGAATTTGAATTGAAACTGATTTTATTAATTGAAAATCTATATTTTCTATGAATCTATCTGCGCTCCACAAAAAAGACCCATGTTATCATTCATAAGGTATGGCACTGGAAAACGGAAAGAAAAATGATAAAAACCTTGAAGAAGAATTGCCCAGTGTTATTATGGGAGGGGACTCTCCTTCCTAACACTAACCTCCTCCCCACCCATCTTTCCTCCATCTGTTCCCTGCTGTTCACGTCAGCAAATCTCCATAAAACGGATACATGAACAATATACATACATGTAAAAATTAAGTGTTTGCTCTCTCCTGTACAGTTTATGTTTATATTTAGTGCTGTATTGTTTTTGTATGCTTAGGGCTTTTTCATATGTTGTTTTGTATTTTGTGATATAAACAAAATAGATCAAAAGTTAAATATAGTTCATAGTGACGGAGAACAGATTAAATCCATTTCCATGTATTCCTAAGGAAAAAATTGTCTCAGTGTACGACCAAATCAGGTTACAAACAAAATTTAGGAAAAAATTATTTTTGTCAACCTGTATATATACTGTAAGTAATTAGCATGGTTTAGGAAGGTAGGAAGAAACCCATATAACCCTGATGTGAACATGGAGAAAACATGCACGATAGCAAATTGTTAACACAGCACTAACTGCATTTTTGTTTCCTCTCTGTATACAGTCTTTTAAACAGCTCCAATTTACCTGGATTATATTGTATCCAGAAACGTTTCTGCAGACCCTACAGACTAATCTAGTTAGACAACATCCCTAATATCTAAATGAACATTTTTGCAAATAGAATGAGAATATAATGTGAACTCCACGGTGAGTGTTAACTGCAAGTTGGGAAGAAATTATTCAAATTACACATGCATGCAACCCGATGGTTCCTGCTGTTTGAATATAATAAATGAAACAGGATGGAACACCCAGCCCTGGAGCTCTGAGGCACCAACATTGTTAAAACTAACGCTATAAATTTGAAACAATAAAGAAAGCGAGCAGCAAGGCTCCACTTACATGGTGTGACCTTCAGGCTAATGGGTTCTTTGGCTACAATGATGCGAGCTCCCAGAAACTGCACGTTGCAGGTGTAATCATTTCTGCTGTCCTCAATGGTCACATGAGAGAAGTAGAGGTTTCCATCACGGCCCTGAGTCACACGCTCGCTCTGCTGGATGTGCCGAAGCCCTGCAGAACAAAAAGAAACAAGGATGTAGTTTACAGACAGAAGATGTCTAGGTGTTGGATATACAGTACAGTAGGTGCTACAGGATCACTTACTCTTATCCATCCAGTGAATCAAAGGGGTGGCAGAAGTTTGCGGAGGGTTGCATTGTAAAATAACCGGATTTCCCTCTTCTACCTTCTTCTCACCTTCTTTCTTCTCCCGCTGTATTGTGGGAGTATCTGACGAGGGAAATAAAGCAGGCATTTAGAAGCGAGGGGCAGAGGAATGGTTTGCAATATAAAAGTGAATTGCCTAAAGGGAAATCATTATTTGAACTCTGTTTTAATAATAACTATTATTATAATAATAACAATAACAACAACAATAATAATAATAATAATAATAATAATAAAAAGATTAATTACTAATATTTAATAATATTTTAGATTGATATTATATAGTGATAATATTCAATATAAATGTAATCTATATAAATAATATATTACTATAGATTTGCTCATGTAATGTCTTGAAATTGCTACATAATGCTCTTTGAGCAGTATTAATTAAAAAAAAGATTTTCCTTGTAGTCTTCGCATGTTGTTTCTTTAATTATTATTATTATTATTATTATTGTTATTATTAAAATATATAATACTATTTTAGATGTTTTAGTGATAATGTTTAATATAAATATAATGTTTTTTTTTTCAAGTCATGTCTTGCAATTATACAGATTTATAATACTGTACATAATGAGCAGTGTTAACAAAAAAAATGCTTATTTTTGTTATTATTAAGTTTTTATTCTTATTTCTTTTTTTATATTAATGTATTATTGTTATTATTGTTATTATTGTTATTATTGTTGTTCTTATTATTATTGTTGTTATTAGAACATTTATAAATTATTACATTATTTTACATTAATTATTAATTATGAATTATTTCATAAATTTTCAGAATGATAGTGGTAACATAATTTATTGAAGTTTTGCAGTGATACATATTTACTGTATAATGCTGTATGAGCATTATTAATAAATAAAAACAATTAATTAACTGAGGTTGCAATGAAAACAGACAGCCGACAATTTACATGATTAAAATATTCTTAAATTTATTTATATCAAAAAAATTAATTAAAACGCCAAAGAAAAAAACTAAGATTTTGGAAATAACTGAAATTTGCAACAGATTCATAAAACCTGGACTGATCCATCAACTGCATGGAAGAAATGTGGTCAGAAAAACATAATGAATGGAGATCACTTAAACACTTGGTGAAGCTGCATCATTTAAAAAATCTTATAATAGAAATCACATCTGTGTTTAATAATGAAAGTGTGTTTCCACACACTTACACAAACACGATTAATCCATTCATTCTGCTCATTAGCTCATACCTATACCTTGCCTGCCTACATGCCGTTCAAAACACCCACCATGAACATGATGTAACAGCCACATGATGAACATTATCATAGACTGATCATTCCTAATCATGTAATAAAGCAGTTATTTAAGGCCGAAAGCTGCACCTGCTGCATGTGGCCTACATAATGATCTCGTTAGTCTGTGAGCTATTGTTAGCTGTGTGCATGCTGAGCGCTCGCACTTCCTGCACATATTAATCCCACAAGGACTCATCCCCAGTGAAACGCTTCCACCGTATCGACTCAACCTGGTTGCCCGGGGAACTGTTGTCACAGAAACAAGGGGTGAGGTCAAAATGGGGCAGGATAAGAGCAGGTAGAGAGACGTAGCGCAGCTACAAAAGTGTCGCTGAGATGTGTGCAAACCCTGAGCAACATTGCAGTGTACTTTAAAGCAGGATTGAAGATTATTGATGTAGCTTAAAATGGTGAAAAAATAAAGGCTACAATTGTTATGTAACTAGTTTTTACATAACAAGTGACTTTACCACATCAAAGCGTTTGTGAGTCTTGGGTTTATGAAACTGGGTAATATTTTGTTGTGCAGTTTTAGTCATGTCTTGGTTATCTTCTCTCATAGCAGGCGATGTTAACGAGGCAATGAGCTAGTGTAGAAACAATGCAAAGGCGGATGGAAATGAAATAATCAGGACAAGGCATGCAGTAAAGACTGTGACACACCCTCTGTGATGACGTGGGCCTCGTTGGAGACCGCTGTGCCCAGATCGTTGGAGGCCAGGCAGCTGTAGTTGCCGTGGAACTGGTGAATGGCAGCATCTTTAACCGTAAAAGTCCCAGAATCAAAAGACGTGGTGACACCAGGAATGCTAGATGGGTCAAACGCCAATCCATCTTTAACCCATCGAAATCTGCATGAATACATAGTGGGTTAGTATTAATAAATTGTCCATAATAAGGTTTTAGTCACATACAGTACTATGGTGGCACATATTTTTATAATTTTTATAATATTTTATAATATTTGTAATTTTTTTTTTTTTATTTGTAGCATTTACAAGGTATTACCTGCTTCAGGTAAAGTCGGCTATTAGAGCGGGTTTTATAGGAAATTAATCAACACCTTTTAACCAATCAGAATCATGCAAATCAACAATAATGTGACATATTTCTGCAATAAAACTGTGTGACTGAATTACCGTGTTTTTTTTTAATTACTGTATCTACAGTACAAGCGCCTAAAACATCATCATCATGCTGACACACCTATCATTTAACTGGTATAACCGAAAATGTAAAGCGAATGAGGAAATAGGTGGGTCATGGAAGGCGATTATATCCGGAAGGGGATGGGAGAAGTGTTGCTATGGATACTGACGTGGGAGAGGGCTTCCCAGTCGCCTCACAGTGGAGCGTGATGTCATCGGAGTTGAAGGCAATGATGGATTCAGGTTGGCCAATAATTTGTGGGGGCGTCTTTACTAAAGACAGAGAGACATTGAGTTAGAATGTGTGTGAAAGAGAGAGAGAGATAGAGAGAGAGAGAGAGAGAGAGTATAGTTTATCAAACCCATTTCCATCTGCAGTAAATACGTAGAACTTGGATAATGTGGTAGTAATAATGGAGACGATTATGTCTAAGTGTGAGGCTTTAGATGCAGAGGTTCCTGTTTTTCATTCTGATCAGCAGTTTAACAAAAAAAAACAAAAAAAAAAAAGAGTATGCATGTTCAGTCCAACCGCAATCATTTGACCACCTGATCCATGTGACTCCCTGGTGAAGCCACAACCCTCTCTGACACAAGCACATGCACAAACCCCAGTCATCTCATACGGTACGAGTGATTTGCAAAGACACAATTCGTTCCTAAGAAACGGGAACGTTTCCAACAATCGGAGCATCACTTGGGTCTCTGGTGAGCTTGCTGAAGGACCTCGAAAGTAATGCATTTAGATTAGGTGAACACGATATGTTCTGCAAGTGTCTGACATTTCACGCATGAGCGGCTCACAAAGGAACGGCGATGAAAAGCTAGCGGTGTGGATGGAGAGAAAATACAGAGCGGCGCATAAAAAATAAAATAAATAAATAAATAAATAAAAAATGAAAGGAGACTCCCGGGATATGCTTAAAGCCAATAAATAAGCCGTGTACAAGAGAGGATAAATGTCATGTTAAAGGAGAGAGCGGTGTTGTGAATGTACAGTATGTGAAGTTGTTATAGTAAGCAGTTTCTCTGCTAGGACATTGTATTTTTATTTGGCTCCAAAAGTGATTATATATATATATATATATATATATATATATATATATATATATATATATATATATATATATATATATATATATATATATATATACTGTACAATACTGTCTGGTCTTAAACGAAATAGGACAATAGAAGGAATAATAAATAGATGGAAAGATGAACAGGACACGTACAGTATGATGGCTGAGGGGTGTTTTGAGACTCAAAGACAGCAGATGGTGGGATGGATGCCTTAATAAAACCATGACTACAGATGGAGGGAATAAGGCCCATTATCTTGTCATTCATCACACATCCTCTGCGTTCGTTCACATCAAACATTTCCTTTATCTTTTTGTATATGGTCTACACAACACCAGCAAGCATTAACATGAACACAGGAGTATGTTGCAGGCACTTACGTTCTTTAATGCGGTCTGTCCAGAGAGGCAGCAGGGGTAAAGGAAAAAAGTCTATTACAGCAGGTTCACATACACACACACACACACACACACATACAAGCCAGATACGCTCTGATACATAAACACACACACATTCAGTACAGTATATTGCTTTCTGTGCATCAGTGGCTCTTTTTCTTTTTCATCGGTACTTATACATACACGATATGGACAAAACTATTTGGCCGAACCTGTATCCAGATACATACACTTCAATATGGAGCCTGTTTTGGAGTATTTCTATGGGAATTCAAGCCCATTCATTTTGTATTCTGATTTCAATAATGAACAGGTTTGGCCCAATACTGTACTTTTGTCCATCTAGTTTATTTTAAGAATCAGCTTTGCTTACATACAAATACTGTATATAATTAAAATTCCTTTTAGACAGTTATTTTTGACAAATAGTGAGCTATTTGGTTGTGGTCGTTCATGAATAATCCTCAGTGCTTAAGAATCATAATAAGCATCATAATATTACTGTAATAAACTGACATCTATATTAATTCAGCAATGATGGAAATTATACATACAGTAGTCATGGCCCTGCTTTCAAATTAGGCTTGTTATGTTGTCACACTTTTTTTTTATTAACAATAATTATTGATAATCCTTTTAGTATTTTTCTCTAATTTACTCAGTGTACTCTTTTGTTTTGAACAGCAACATCTCATCGCCTGTACCGCTTTATCCTGTATACAGGGTCACAGGGGGCCTGGAGCTTATCCCAGGTGAGGCGGGGTACACCCTCGACAGGGTTTCAATCCATCACAGGGCAAACACACAATACAGGAAAATTGAGAACACCAATTAGCCTAATCTGCATGTCTTTGGACTGTGGGAGGAAACCAGAGGAAACCAGAGGAAACTGACCCTGGCCAGGAGTTGAACCTGTCCCCTGGAGGCGCAAGGTGATAGCGCTAACCACTAAGCCACCGTGCCACCGAACAGCAGAGTCATTTATATTTACTATGGCAAAAGAAAATAGTTTATTGTCTCTTGTTCAACAGAAATAATATATGCTTAACATCTCATACAACATAAAAATATCAATGTTGTGCCTTAAAGCTCCAATCCTTTACTATGTTGTTAACAAGGTCTCAGAGCTCCCCAAAGTGTGTGTGTGTGTGTGTGTTATTGCTCGAGCTAAAATAAAACCTCTTCCAAATGTGCTGTTTCAGTGTTTATGTAAATGAGCTCCTGCATCCCCTTTGATGTAACAGCAGAGCTGAGCAGCATGGTGGGGGAGGGTATCTTCTTATATGAGGTCACATTAGG
>QMIH01000237.1:120569-155938 GCA_003987875.1 Clarias batrachus
TATATATATATATATATATATATAAATATAAAAGGTCACTAAATGAAAACCAAAAGAAGCCATGACCTTTCTATGTGACTTCTTATACGTGCCCCTATTTTTTAATCTGCTTGAATGCGTGTGTGAACATGTGCGCATTAAGAAATGCGAAAAAAAAAAAAGAACTGGTCATATAACAGTGCAAGCCACCGACGACAGAGATGCATGCCGAGACGCGAGCAAACACGTGTTCTTTCACCTCCATATATATTACCGTGCAAGAGAGGTCTCTTTCAATCAGTAGCACATCTGCTGGGGAAAGCCCGATCAATAGCGCAATCGATGAAGCAATCATACACCATGTAACCCAAACATCAGCTTACCTCCATATCCAAACAAAATGGTGTCGTACTGAACCTGTTAATAGCGGGATAACATAACGCTTTCCTCTGAGTGGGTTTGGCTGGCCAGTGACGCATGAGCATGAGCAATAATTCAAAAACGATGCACTTGGCACATGACTCAGAGGAAGCACATGTTAGTCTTCTGTCTACCCATTGCACCATTCCATAGGGGAGAGCAGACTGGTGGATGGAAATAGGCCAGGACTAATTTGAGGGGGAGGGAACCAGCGACAAGAGCCGCTTTCATACACAAATGGAGCCATGAAGGCGATAATAAGACCAGCTCAATAGTGCAAAATTTCATAATTCACATAGAATTCGGTGATAAACCGCCTCAGTGTTTGCTTTCAAGAAGTGTGGGCTATACTGTATGTACAGTACCATATACCCCAATACACTATGAACTGGAAATACAGAGCATAATACTGGAGTGAACCGAATGAACAGTGGTCTGCTTGGAGCTTCAGGTTCTGTCTTTACACGCTAGAAGGAGCGCAGCACTGTCACATGCCCTCCAAAACCCTTTTTTTTTTTCTTTTTTTTAATATGATCCAAAAATGAAAGCCAGGCCCTGCTGATCAGTCTGAGTCTCCATCTCCGTCACACTCTCAGATGATCCATCAGTTCAGTGTTTTTGATGCACTCCAGCTTTAGTACTAATTAAGTGCAGTGTGTACATCTGATCTACTTTTTATAAGATATCTGTGGGGTAATTTTTTTTTTTTTTTTACTCCTGACGTCAGACGTGTTCATTATACAAGGTTGTTCCATTCAAAAAGATGTCTGTTTGTCTGCTCCTGGTTTAAAGGCACAACAACAAAGCCCCCCAATTCTGCCTTCATTCCTTTCATTCCGAACGCCAAGGTGCAATATTCCCGCGCCAGACCGGCTATGTGAAAGAGAATAATCAGAATGGGTTTTGTGTTTTTTTTTTTTTTTTTTTTGTAGCTGTAACCTGATCTGAGAAGAAATAATGAAAAAAAAAACTTCAGTGCCATATTGAAACACAAACAATGAAAGAGCTGCTGGCTGCAGTTTTGGCTTGGTTTCATATTAAAAAGTGAACCAAATGAGGCCAGGGAAAGTGAGTTGTTTGGGTTGTTTGTGTCATAATTTGTCTCAAACATGCACACTGTAACTTTAACCTGATGCACCAGAAGAGAGGTAAATCCAATCTCGATTTATATATTTTTTTTTTTTTATGATTGTTTTTTAATTTATTTTAAAGCACTGGGATCCTATTTGAGTTTGATATGTTAATATGTAACATTTGGGGAGATCATAGACGTGAGAGATTTCAGAACAGAAAGTGTGATATTCGGTGGTAAAATTTCACACATGCAACACAAAAATTTAATCGCTCTAATAACATCAGTGTACTTTACATTATTATTATGATTATGATTATTATTATTATTATGATGATTTGTAGTACACAATTGGCAATGGGCCAAACCAAGCATTTCTGATTTGTCAAGTGGATGGAAATAATTTTCAATTTACAATAATCACAGGCTTATTGTATGGAAATCTTGTGAATACGAAGTGAATCATTTTTCAAAGGTGATTGAAAAATCACAAAGTAATTCTTTAAAATTCAGTGCATACACACACACACACACACACAGATCTCATGCATGACAAAATCTCATACTGTACTTACAGTTTTCTGGAATACGAATGGCAGTCTGGCCCGGCATAGCGGCGAGCACCAGAAGGAGAAGGGCACAGAGGAGCGGGAGCGGGTGAATTAGGTGGCGCCCCCTGCTGCCAGCCTGCTGTAGTAGTGTAGTAGGCATTGCTCACTGTTCCATCAAAGCTGCACCTGCTCCCAGGCTCGAATACGCTGTGAGGATAACCTCCAAACAGCACACACAATCAACACCTCACTCTCGCCGCACTCTCCGCTCCTTCTGCTTCACAAGGCAGTTTATCTCCCCGGCTTCTCTCAGCGTCCCTCTTCTCCACCGACTCCACCGTTTTTTATCCCCCCCTCTTCTCTCGCTCCCTCTTTCTCTGTCTCTTGAAGGTCCACGCCTCCTGCTGTCTTCCAACTGGGAAAAAAGAGAGAGAAAGAGAGAGAGAATAGAAGGATGAGTGAGCGAGGTGGAGAAGAAGGGAGGAGATCTACAGTACGAGTGCCAGGAGATCTGAAAAACAATGTGGTCTGGGAGAAAGAATGAGAGACAAACAAAGGGGGCGGGAGAGGGGACGGAGCCTGCCAAAAGTCATCATTCCAAAAGTCAGAGCTTGATTGTATTTAATTAACTAATATTCTAATTCTGATTGTTCTCTGTACTGCAAATTGAATCAAGCAAGACATGTTTTGTGAGACATCTTCAGTTCTAGTATCCTAGTATGAGTTTCTAAAAATAAAAATAAAAAACATTAAGTGGCTTTATTAAGACTTGATTTTTTAAATTCAGGAAACAACTAGTAAACAAAACAAAACAAGAAAAAAAAGTCAATACTTTTGTGCTGAAGCCTTGAGAATAATGTTTCTAAGAAGCCATAGTAATTAGCGCAACAAATTGCTCAGTTAAAATTTAATTGCTGGCTAAACCGCTCCCTTTAAACAGACGTCCCTGTTGAACAGCTCACCATTTTAACGGAAATTAAAACTAGCATGCAGCGCAGCGAGCAAAAATTCAATTACGTGAAATGAATGTTTCATAAGCATGCACCTGTCGCTATTATAAACTATTTGCTTTGATCACACACTTTATTATTTCTATATATAAAAGATTCAGTTACTATTCCGTAATGAGCAAAACGGCAGAATAAAAACGTCCAAGCAGCCAATTATCAACACTGAACTAAACTTTCTTTTCCTCTAAAAAGAGCACGTCATCATTATACAAACACTTTTCAAGACATAAACAATCGCAAATAAATGGTGCGGATATGATTAACTCATCATATACACTATATGGCCAAAAGTATTCGCTCGTCTGCTTTCACACGCATACAGCACAAACCTTGCTTTGTGCACTGGTGCGCAGTCATGTTGGAACTGGTGTAGGTTACTTCCAGCGAAAGGAACTCTTCATGCAAAATGACTGCGCACCAGTGCACAAAGCAAAAGGTCCTTAAGGACATGGATGAGTGAGTTTGGTGTGGAAGAACTTGACTGGCCTGCGCATCAACCCGATAGAACACCTTTGGCGATGAATTCGAGCGGAGACTGCGAGCCACGCCTTCTCGTCCAACATCAGTGTCTGACTTCAAAAATGCGCTTCTGAAAGAATGCTCGAAAATTCCCGTAAACACACTCCTAAACTTTGTGGAAAGCCTTCGCAGAAGCGTTGAAGCTGTTATTGCTGCAAAGGGGGCGGGGCCAACATTATATTAAACCCTATGGATTGAGAATTGAATGTTGTTGAATTATGACGGTAAGGCAACTTTATAAACTAAATAACCTACATTGCTACTGAAAAAAAAAATTGTTTTAGAACTGGCACACATCAAGCAAAAAAAATGAAAAAGACTAAGAATATTATAGGAATTGTGTTAAGAACTGTCCAACACATGAGTAAATCCTAAGGGATAGTGCTAAAATGTCAACTTTATAAAAGAAATCTGGTCACAAGAAATCACTTCAACACTTGGTGAAGTTGCATCATAAGATCACAGGATTGTGACTAAACAGCTGTGCGGTCATAAGAAAACCACTTGTACTTAGTAAGAAAAAAAGTGAGTCATCAGGGGACACAAATGCTGGACTTTTGAGCGGTGTAAAAACGTCATGTGGTCTCATAAGTCTAGACTGACTCTATCACAACGCAACGGGTTCGTCAGAATAAGAAGGAAAGCACATTATGCGTAGTTCCCACTGTATAAGCCTGTGGAGACAGTGTTATGATTTGGAGTTGCTTCAGTTGCTCAGGTCGAGACTCAGCATCGTTACGTGGCAATAAAATGAAGTCAGCTGATGACCTGGATGTACTGAATGATCAGGTCATCAGATTAATATACTGTATTTTTCCTCCCTGAAAGCACAGGAATATTCCAGGACTTACATTGTGAATAAACTCTTCTGGGAGCATGAGGAATCATTTATGCACATGAATTGGCCAACACACTTACTGATTACCTTTATCCACTCTCATAATCATCACTCTCAGGACCATCCACTGTAAAAATGCTATGCAAAAAAAAAAATCTTTAAGTTTTCTTCTTTTAACTTGAGGGACAAGAGGAACCAAATTCAGGATGGATGTAAGACCGAGTTATGTTTCTTCTTCAATAGGAACATTGGCAGAGGTCACATGCAAATAGTTTAAGCATCAGTACAAATCCATTAAAAAGACATACTGCTGATAAACACTTTATACGGATATTAAACAGTGCAGGCTGTTGACATTCTCTGTTTAGTCAATGGCAGGGAAGGCATCTTTTTGTCAACTTTTTGGTTTATATTTTTAATGAGTTTAATGACTTCTTCTCAGAAAAACATCAACAATGTGAGAATTCAAGTTCATGACCCTAGCTTTCAGATTGAGGCCACAATAATAAAAAATAAATAAATAAAAAACCCATCCCTGACTATTATTCTTCTTAGATTCTTGATAGATCCTCCATTTTATTTAATCAGATATACTGTAAATGTCATTAGGATTGAGTTGAATGGTGATGGTTATCTGACTGATCTTGATGATACAGTATAAGATGATTGAGGATAGTTCCACTTAAAAACCATGAAGATAGAGTGCATTTGATACAAACACTTTCGAGATGATGGCTTATGATTGCGATCGCTCTGATAGTTTTAGGACTGAAATTGCCATAACTGTTTTGTACCCAAGTCTCCATCAGTTAACAGGTGGTCCATCATTCATCTGAAAACCTCTGTAGTTCAACTAGGGACCATGGAAGCTAATGGTGACCACTGAATTTACTCCCATTTTTATGACCGTGGTAGGACCTCTGGTCAACATTCACACACTACAGACAATTTGGGAACACCAAATAGCCTAATCTGCATGTCTTTGGTCTGTGGGAGGAAACCCACCAAGCATGGGTAGACCATGCAAACTCCATGCACACAGACCACAAAGTGGGATTCGAACCTGGTCCCTAGGGGTGCAGGGCGACAGTAAGCCGCCATTCTGCCATTAACAGATTGTAACCTTAACAAAGTGGACTTTATGTTAACTGAAATGTTTTTTCTCTTCAACAATTGCACTTGTAACCAGAAGGAATTTATTGATTCTCCCACTACCCATCATCCACATTATAACAGGTCGTCTCAAGGTTCCTTCCTTATGTCATCTGAAGGAAATTATCATCTCCTCCATCTTGCTCATTAGGCATACACAGAAAAAGCTATACTACATTTCTACATTTTTAAACATTTTAAAATTATGTAAATCTAGATTTTTTTTTCCTGCAAAAACGTCTTTGTGACAGCATCCTCTGTAAAAAATGCTATGCAAATCAAATGAATTTGGATTTAATATGTCATAGCATAACCAGACCATTAAGGCACATCATCCATCAAGCTGAATCCACTGAAATCCAAACAAACACAAACAAATGTGATGTTTAATTTGCTTTCCATGTCATTCCACTCAATATACCTTGACTGATTTGCAGGAGTGCCCCAGTGCAATTGAAATGCGGTCCACACATTCCACTTTAACCCATCATCTTACGATGAACCATATCTGTCCTGACGGATAGTAATGAATGACTCCAGAGGATCCCTGCAGGGTGTGATGTGTATGAAAATGATGATCATATGCTATGACCTTTAGAGGCACCATATTAAATACCTATGGGATTTGGAGTGATGTGTTAGCCGGCTCTCTCTACCACCTTCGTAAAAACCACCAACTGCGGGAATATCTTTTGAAGAACGGTGCATGTTGCTCCAGGACAGTTCCAGAGACTGAGGTAGAATCATGCAATGCAGAAGCATATTAAAGTTCCTGTGGTAGATTACAGAGGCTTGTGATGGTCAGGTACTTTTACTTTTTTTTTCTTATCTTAATATGAGAACCTATGATTTAGGAAAATATTGATTAAGAGCAATTACCGCAGTTAGCCGAATATGTAATAACCGACATCCCTGTTATTTATGCCTTCAACTGATGCATGTCTGAAAATGGACGACTAAAACAAGTTTAAAATGGAAGAGGGTGATTCCTAGTGAAAGCCCTGCAGCTGGTTCTTGTGTATTTAAAGTTTTGCTTTCTTGAGAGAGAGAGAGAGAGACGATAAGCAATGTATTTGCACTGGTATCACTCATGCAGCAGGGGTGATGGCCTCCATCCAAAATCGGTTCACGCTCTCCATCTGGAGCTGAATCTGCCAACTCAGAGCACACAATCTATGCGGCCCGAATGTATGGGGCATTACGTCAAGCTCCCTCCCGCCTCTGATTTTAGATAAGACTTCAGCGCAAGCAAACAAAGGGAGATCCCTGAGGACGTGTTCATGAAATCCATGTAACAGCGAAAGAGCCGAGAGCAATAATGACACGGAGAGACTGAAGGAAGTGATGAAAGCGAGGCTGGGTCGCTGCAGGTCTTGGAACAGCGGGAAGCACAGGCTGAGCTCTGCTGTAACCTGGCAGCACCGAGTGCCAGGCAACAGCGACCTTGGAGACAGACGAAGGTTGAGGGGAGGAGGGAAAAAGAAGTGTGCTTTCATGCAGCTGGGCTACGGCAGAGAGATAGGAATGAGATATGCATTCCCTCCCTTTCAGCCCAAGTTTCCATTTTGATGATAGCTGTTCCCGTCAGGTCAGGACACTTGTAAGTCTTAAATATTTCACTGCTGTTTTTGGCGGTGACACAATGTTTGGATTGCTTGTGTGCAGCACACCAGACCATGTAATAACACTTAAAGAAGGTCACGTCGAAAAGAAATAATGTTAGAATGAGACTTGGATTAGACGGGTCATTAAGCACATCAGCTTCTATCAACCTTGAGCTTTTAAAGCTCCTTGAGAAATGGCATCGGGTGAGAGAGCAGTGGAACGAAAAGGAGAGAGAGATGGGGAGGCGGCCGAGGGCGGTGAAGATGGGAGATGGTGACAGCTTAGACAGTAATCCCCTCCCCATCCTAAATCACACACCCTCTCTCCCCAATCAGTGTCACCTCCCGTCCACTCTCCTCACGTCTTCTATCTATCGCATATCTCTGAGCCGGCTTTCGGTTACGGATAGTGCCCGATCAAACCATTGATCACACCAGGGCCCCGGCAGCCAATTACAGCCTGGCTGAGCCGCTGAAAGTGAAGGAATCAAGCTGCTGTGCTGGATATTTAGCAAGCGGCAGGAATCAGAGGTGTGTGATCAGCAGTTCACTAAGACTGAAAGGGTGACTGGATTAGCAGATTCCCCACCCGCTAATCACCCAGCGATGTGTGATCAAACGCTAGAGCTAACTGGGCAACCAAACCAAGCGTGACGTGCTCACAGATGCCGAGGGTCAGTGAATGAGATGATGGCAAAGGGATTAACGGGAGACATAACAGACCATAAAAGTGTCAGATATCCTGCAGTGTCGAAAAAAGCAAACGTGTCAAGGTCCCCCAAAATTCTCTCTCTCTTTTTCATTTATTTTTTTTAGCAAGCTGCATGAAACTGTGTGTCTGGTATTATTATGTAGTGCAGGTAGAGACTGAACACAAATCAGTAGAATAGTAAGTAAGTTAAGTATATATATCATGTATAGTGAAGTTAATAAAAGATGAATGTCACGCCTTAAGAAATTTGCCTCGGTATGCAACAGATTTTTGGTATACGAGCGAAAGAACCGAGCCAAACCGAACGCCAGCAAGTGCTTGTTCACGTCAGTGGAAAGCCAAGCAAAGCAAATTTACATATTTTTCGTGGGGGTTTTTTTTTTAAGAAAATTTTGATAAGATTTAGTGAAGGCATAGCACCATGTGCCCCAAGAACGTTAGCAAGGACATTAGCAAAAAGTAAAGGTAGCCACTTTCAGCTTCATTTTTATAGCAGCTGATGTCTTTTCTACATAAATGTTTTGATTGTCTATATATGCAAAAATATAATTATAGTGTTTGTAATAATTTGTAATTATAACAAATTTTGTAATAGTGGTATGTTTGGGTGGCTGGAACGGATTATCTGCATTAAATTCACTAGCAGTGGTGCCGCTATACGTTTGACCATATTTACAGTATAAACCCTGTTAAAACAGGCAGCTAGGTCACATTTTGAAATATAATCTGTAGCTCTTCTTCTCAGAACATGCAGAATCCTTCTGCAGCACCACTGACTACCAATTCACGCCTCATCAAAACAGCTTAAACTTAGCATAGTTAGCACAGTTAGCATAGCCAATCCATATAATAAATTTCAATTCAATTTGATCTGTATAGCACTTTTAATGTCACAAAGCAGCATTACAGATAAAAAATAATAATAAACTATAGAAATAAATTAGAAAATGCACAGAAAAAGTATAGACTCTAACTATCTGTTTCTCTCTGATGAGCGAGCCGAGAGCGAAGGTGGCAAGGAAACAGCATGTTTTTATTTAAGATTGGAAGTATCCCACGCAAACATGGGGAGAAGATGTGAAACTCTCCACAGCGCTCATTAATGAGCTGGAGAGCCTGGAGCTGTGCCACCGTATAGCTAATTAGCTCTAATTAATGCTAGTTAACTTCCAAACGTTATGTAAGCTCACTGCAAATGAACAGAGTTGTTGTAAGCTTCTAACTAACCACAACATCAACTGAATACCAATCAGCCTACTAATATTGAGTAAAACCTCCTTTTGCCGCCAAAACAGCCCTTTGAGGAATGGACTCCACAAGACCACTTAAGGTATGCTGTGGTTCCTGGCACCAAGCCATCAGTCATTATCTGAAGGAATGTATTTGTTTAGATGCATTGTTTAGGTACGGTAGATGGTATATCATGTCAAAGTAACATCCACAGGGCCTCCACTGGCATGCCTTGTCTCCCATCCTGGTGCTACAGGATCTCTTTCCCAGGTAAGCAAAAGATGTAGCAATGCAGCAACATTATGTAAAAGAAAACCCACTTCACCAGATCAGACACCTTCACTTGCCCGTTGTAGGCGCTTTTGGCAATGGACACGAGTCAGCATGGGCATCCTGACCGGTCTGCAGCCTCACAGCCCCATACACAACAAACTGTGATACATTGTGTGTTCTGACACCTTTTTATTGGAATCAGCATTAACTTATTCAGCAGTTTGAGCTACAATAGCTCTTTTATTAGCTCAGATAACAAGAGCCAGCCGTCGCTCTTCACATGCTTTAGTGAGCCTTGGCAGCCCATGACCCTGTCGCCAGTTCCCCGGTTTTCCTCCCTTGGGCCACTTTTGCTAGAT
The DNA here is from genome assembly GCA_003987875.1 of Clarias batrachus. NCBI lineage: Eukaryota > Metazoa > Chordata > Actinopteri > Siluriformes > Clariidae > Clarias > Clarias batrachus. Next base: position 130,289 of record QMIH01000237.1, read on the forward strand.
CCTGACAACTGCAGACTGGGAACATCCCACAAGAGCTTTGGACCCAGTCGTCTAACCATCACAATTTTGCTCTTTGCTCTGGCCATTTTTTCATTGAACTTCAGAGACCAAATTATTCATTTGCTGCCTGATATATCCCACCCACTTTCAGGCACCAGGAACAGGATAATCAATGTCACCTGTCAGTATTTTATGGCTGATCGGTACACATTATCAGTGTATCATTTATGACAAATGTCACTTACCAAACCTTTTCATGAAAAGTTCAAGCTGAGGAAAACACTCTAATCTTTCTTATGCTTTATTCATACTGCTACGTTCAATCAGGAACTTTACAGCTTTCCCTCCCTCCTCTTTTCAACCATGGGCTTCTGCTCATTCAGCCATTTTGCCCAGCAGGAGGCTTTCTCCACAGGGCTGCATCTGGATTCCTTGATTGAGGGAATTTGACAGCCAAATTGCTCGGAAATCTAATCATATTAAAGGGTCTAAACATGCTTTAGTTGGCACTGACCGGTCATATCAGGTATGTACTGTAGCATATACAATGAGTTATAGCCACAACATTATTTTCCCTGGTAATGGTCTGTGCATACTCTTCTCAGATATCACGACTGAGAAAGGCGGTTTATATTTTAACACAGTTTGACTTAGATAGATTCTTGATGCGCTGAGGTCATAGCTAAAACAGTGAAATGTATAGCCTCGTAATTGAATCTCCATCCAAATAAACCTCCCTTGGGTGCTCATCGCAAGCCGAAGTCAGAGATTAGAGCCAGGTATAGATAAGCTGTCTACACTGGTTTTGCCTTGTAACCATATGTGTAATGGAGACTGAGACGGTGAACAGGGATTTAGGGTTCCACAGATTTGCTATTCCTGATAGCATCTTAAGCTGCCTCATTAGCCAGGTCAGAGGACAAGTAGAAGCTTTCGCCCACCAGCCATGTGACTCCTGAGCTCTACACCGTGTCGGACGTGCTATAATAAACCATGGAATTGGAATCTTTCGCCTAGGTAGGAAAAAAAGAGGTTCGCACTCGTCGGACAGCATCGAGCATCTGCCAACACGACACACATTTCATTATCTTTGCACAATGATGCATGGGAATGGAAAATAAGTTGCGCAGTTAACAATTAAAAATGGAATTATAGACTCACTACCTAATTTGTAACGCCATCGACATCTACATTGAGCATCCTTCCCCGGTCTGAACATGACAAAATCATAGATTAAGAGCCGCTAGGATGAGGAAATTACATGCACGGGGAGCATGGACTGACACCCAGAGACACGCCAGGCTCTCCGAGCTGCATCTTAATGACCTGTTGTCAGAGCGACAGCAACAGGAGACGCCCCTGTGGATTCCCCCGTCACTCGCTCCTTATCAAGCAGCACCATCGAATCGCAATCATTTTTTTTCCATAATTACCTCATTTTCTGAAACTGCCCGTTTAAATTACTCTGTTCTTTGACATTAAGCAAGCTCTGAACTCTGAACACGTCTTTCTATTACAGCAAGTAAACAACACCGAGATGGCCTTAGAGTTTAACCCAGAGGCAAGAGCGTTCAAATTTTGGAGTGTGTGGACACGCATAGGCGTTGTCCTGCCATGCCTGCTCTTGAATCATTTATTACCTCCAGCTGTGAAGATGTGAATCACAGAGGAGAAGGCAAATAAATGAGTATGTGCATGGCCTTAACCCTCCAACGGGACGTCCCTGAGGGGCTGTCTGTCTGTCTGGCTGGAAAAGAAAGAAAGAAAGATGGACCAGAATGAGGAGCCAGACAGAAGTGAATAAAAAGATGAGGAAGAGGAAAGGGAAGTGATTAAACTGGAAGAAGAAGAAGAAGAAGAAGAAGAGAAGAGAACGAACCTGCCAATGTGAAGGCGAGCTTGTAATTCATAAAGACCCCCAACAGAGTAAATTATTTATAGCCTCTCCTTTCCATGTCAGTGCAGTTTGCCCCGAATTCACCAGGATTCATAATTCATCTTCCCGCCTTCATCGTATACCGCCAGTCTGGCCGCCGTCTCTCTCTCTCTCTCCGTCACGTTATCTCTGTCTGGGTGTCTCCTGCACAGCCTCATCTGCATGCGACAAGCCTGTGACACCACCCAGGTAAACCCAGCGATAATGAGAGGCACAAGGAGCACAATGCATGCATGTGAAATGATAATGTGCACTCCCATAATGCACTGCTGGGGCAGCGGACTGGATTACTCCAGGTCTATAAACATTTCGTTTATCTCACAGCGTGGAGCCATTTTGAGCAAAAGAGCAATTATTGCAGCTGATAAAAAGTCAATATCGCATTACTGTGGCTGCCTTTTAAGTGCGTATATGTGTGTGTGTGTGTGTGTGTGTGAGAAGTGTGTATGTGTGTTTTACTGTAATATGGCACACTGTCCAATACAGTCAGTAAGCGAGTGAGTGGCTACTTCCCTTTATATATTTATTTGTATTATCTATCAGTTGATCGCTGCTTTTTACTCTTGATCTCCTGCTACGCTGCCCTTTCCTCTCCCGCTCTCCACTCCATTTGTCTCCATCCGGCTTTTGGAACTCATCAATGTGCCAAGACTGCTGACAACAGACATGTTTTTTTTTTTTTTTTCCCTGCACGATTGACTGGAAGTCCCAGCACTCGGTCTGTCCGTGTCTTCCTAAAGGCCTGTAATGTGGGCAGACAGCTCTGGATCTTAAAACCACCTGGGAGCTGACCTGCACTTACACACTCACACACTTGCGAATAAGAAAAAACCAATGCACACACAGACACACAAAGACATGAAAGAGTTTCAGGCATTATCCCTCTGCCTCGAATCCGTCTCTCTACACCGTACATCTTATCTTCGTCCTCCACCTCATCCTTATCCACATCTTTTCACTCTTTTAACCTAATAATAATAATAATAATATCTTTCCTAAAATCAAAGGTTATGATGAAAATGGCTAAAAGCTGATAAAACATAAAATTCCCAAAAGGGGTTTTTGCCCACTCTCTTTGTCCAGGTTGCCATGACAACAGGGTCTCCACAGGCCCCGCACATACAGATTTAGTTATTCATACACGCACAGACACACGTGTCACATGGCAGATACACGGTCAGATACACATCCAGGAAACGTGCATAGCGATAGCTCCTGAAACGTATTTGTTCGTAGTATTCGCCATATTTATTCGTCAGCTTGCAGTGCAAACTTACAGTATACACACACCTGTCTGTCTGTCTGTCAGTCCTGTCTTGTCTTCCTCCTGGCTAAGAGGACCCATCAACTTTTATACAGTTATTTATTTATTTATTTACTGAGATTTTAGCCTGAGGCTTTAATAAACGATGTAGCGAATAAAAGAAATGGTAAATAATTGAAGGCTCTGACTCATTAAAACAAGAGTGTAGAGGGAACAGATGCTCCCAGTGGAGAGACAAGAAGAAAGAAAAGACCTGTAAGAAATTTGTGTATGATTCAGACATGAAAAAAGACGCGCATCACACCAGAGGAATAATCCATACACAAATCCCAGAGTGAACCAGAGCCAAGCATGACAAGGCGGCGATCTTGCGTCGCCATGTGACTCGAACGTTCAAACGTCCTTCGGATAAATTTCGAATTATTCTTCTGGAAATTATTTATACTTGAAAGTCTCTGCGAGGGGCACTGGCGCATGGTTCTGCTGAGAAGATCAAAGTGAAATTTCAGGGATTGCTAAAATTTTTAGACAAAAATCGCTCGGGACACTGAATAGAGAAACAGCAAACCGAAATGTACTGAAGCGCGAACGGAATTAAAATTGCAGCTCAGCGGCTCAACATGTGTAGACATATTAAATCACCTGCAGAATCGGTCAACACATGAGTTAATACTGTAGGTGCTCTGAAAACGGTGCATTTCTAAATAATAATAATGGCTCTACTACAATTCTCTGAATACATGATGTTCCAAAATAGGCGCACACATAAGGGAGTAACCTGATAATAAAATGCTGCAGGATATGAGTAAGTCTTGGACTTGGTGACTGTAAACCTTCTTCTCCAGAATTCTCCAGAGTTTTCCAGGCACATGCTTTTCATTCATTCACACCACGTCTCTGGCTGTCTCCAGAGCTCATGTAACCTTTGCAATCATGCGCAAATGCTTCTATCTAATCCCCAATTAATTAATGTTCCAGGAGCGGTGTAGCTGCATTTGCCAACACAGGCTAAGTTTTCTCTTCCTCATGCATTCAAATATGCACATTTACTGAACTCCCGTGCTCCTTCAGTCTTCTCACAATCACTATTCCACAATGCAACCCCGTTCCTAACATGTTCCTCTAACGTCATAGATAACCAATAACCTCACCTGCAGAAAACTAGGTCTGCATGTATGCAAAGGGGCGGGGCCCGCTAGAATGGGTATGGCGGGTCGATTATTATTATTATTATTATTATTATTATTATTATTATTATTATTAATGGATCCCGAACTTTCCCCGCGCTATAAAAACGAGGCATGGAGATCACGAGTTCGATTCCCAGGTGATGCTGTAACCTCTCGCAGCCGGAGGTCTAGAGAGAGCTGATTGGCCGAGCTCTCTCAGATGGGAGGGTTGAGAGGTACTTAGTGCTCCCACATTAATCACGGCTCTACAGCCAATCAGGGGCGTCTGTGAGCTCACGCAAGCAGAAGGAGAGAATAACGCTGTCCTCCGAGTGTGTTATGCCGCCCCCAACGGTGCGTGAGCGAGCAGTTCGAAAAGATGCGGTTGGCTGGCGTCGCGTGGTTCAGAGACAAGTGATAGTCTTCGGTCTTCCCGACTGAGTGGTAATAGTAGCCTTAATGTGGGAGCGCCCCCTAGTGATGGGGGGGGGGGTTATTGGACACGACTAAATTAGAGAGAAAATCAGGGAAAAAATCCCCCCAAAAACAAGGCCGGGATTTTGGCTCGAGGGCCGGAGGTATAAAGCATCGTGCAGCGGACACTAAGAATGTGAAGAGTGGCATGCAAACAGGGTGATGTTAAGCACCTCAGGGATTTCAAAAGCAAGAACTGAATACAGCCGTTTGATCACTACTTCAAAACGGTGCATTTCTAAATAAGAGTACTGCACTAGCTCCTGCGGTACTAGAATCAGCTCTCGTTATGCTGCCGCTGAAAAGGGAAAAAGGCCGCTGTGCTTCATGCTAAGGGCCACGTTCCCAGCCGAGAAAGCCGCCCAGTCCCCGGACGTCACATTGGACTCCCATCGGCGGCCACAGCCAAGTAGAGCTGGGAGGGGCTGGTTGGCCAAGACAGCGAGAGGTGCCTCTCTTAAGGAGCATGCAGGAGCCACTGCCCACGAGGGGAGACTGTGCTGGTGCCACCTGTGACAAATATCTTACATGAAGTTTCAGTTCACCGAACAGAGTTACTCAGGAATTCCCGATGGAATTTTCCACTTGCCTGTGCAGACCTACTCAAGGCTTTCCACTTACCTGGACGTACAGGCATCATGACGGTATCTCATATCCAAGAGATTTCCTGTCAGATCTTTATACTAATACTGTATATGCCTTAGCATACTATCACCATGCAAATGAATGCATTCACACCTCACATGCACATCTGCATATATTCGAATATTCTTTCAATCCGCACTATTTGTTAATTGAAGGAATGTAAAAATGTACGTAAATCACACCCTTTAACGTAAATGTCTTCCCCCGGTGCTGGCAACTCGTCCTCTGAGGATCATCTGAATTTAAACAACAGGTTTCTGCTTACCTTGTTCCTACAGCCGGCGTCTGCTCTGCTGACTGAAGTGGCGATTGACCCCCTGAGGATGACGCGACTGGCCACACGAGATCCTGCCGACTACGCCATTCTGTCAGGGGGCTTTTTAAACTTAAAATCACTAGGCACACTTTGAGTAGAGAAAGCGCAAACCAAACTGTATTGAAGCACAAATAGGATTAAAATTGCAATCCCAAGTATCCGGACCAGTCAGAAAGCAGTCTCATGACATTTCGATGTCCCCAAGAAGTCTACCCAATCTATCCAATGAGGGAAACTTCAAAGCACTTTGTAAGTAATGTAATGTAAATGTAAACTAGTCACAAGAGCCAGTTCTCTTTCCCAGCATGGGTTTATACTGTATACCCCAAAACCACCATGTTGCTCCTTCTCGTTTCTTTGTCTGATCTACTTTTTATTAATAATTCATAAGTTAGACAAGTTTACTAATCAACATGATTTTTTTCAACTGATTATGTGATCACCAGTTCTGATTCTATTATGTGTTCACTATCATGTGTATAGTATATTGTATATTTAACTGTCATTTCTCATTGAATTCTATTATGCCTACCATCAGATGTTATTTCAATACCAGGGTTAATCTCTTCTCCCAGCAGTGTTTAACTGATGGTACATCGTTAGTCACCTAGTAACCCAGTGTAAGAATCTATCCAGTGACGGAAACTTAAGCACTTTTGTAAGTCGATCTACTGTAGATACAGCAAGAGCGTCAAATGCCTAAATGTAAATGCTTGTGCCGTTATACCTTTTTTTCATATACGCCTTCTACACTCCCAATATTGGCCAGCTTATCCGATTTTTCTCTGCTCACTCTCGTCTCTACTTTATGTCTCTTATAATACTCAAACTGATTCCTCTTAATGAGAATTCTTCTACTTCTACAGCTCTGGTGGACAGTTCTACTTATTATTTCTATGGTTCCTGATATCAGCCTTAATCCCACCGCTCCTGTGATTATTATAACAGATTCTGATCAATTTGATCAATAATTATTTTCAAGCCAGTCCCTGTTTGTTTGTTCTAAAATGTATACATGCAATCTCAATCTCAAACAAAGAGGAAGTCAGTTTGACCATCCGTGCTACAACTAACTGCAGCTTAAGGGGAAGTTAGTCTTATGATATTCCATTAGACTTAGAGAGAAACATGTTTACTGGAGGCATCCATCCTTAATACAGAATCATCACTTACTTTCTGTTGCAGTGACATCGTGTCTGCTTAAAATTCCTTTCTAGTTCAGCAGTAAATCTCAAATGATATTAAGTGTTTATCCTGTTTGTCTTACTAATTCTATGCACTAGAATATTACTGTTATTATTATTATTATTAGGGATAGAGTTTGATCACTGCTTCAAGCACTGCTCCCATGGCACTAGAGCCAGCAGTTTGCAAGTTCTCCCGTGCTTGGTGGGTTTCCTCTGGTTTTGGGCATGCATTCCCAGTGTGATGTTGACCGGAGGTCCTACCACAGTTGTAAAAATGGGAATTAATACAGTGGTCACCACTGGCCTCCAAGTTGGACTACAGACAGGAGCACCGCCAGGGTCCGGGTTCGATCCCCGGCCAGGCTCGATTCCCGTCTCTGTGTGCATGGAGTTTGCAGGTTCTCCCCGTGCTTGGTGGGTTTCCTCCGGGTACTCCGGTTTCCTCCGACAGTCCAAAGACATGTAGGTTAGGCTATTTGGCATTCCCAAATTGCCCGTAGTGTGTGAATGAGTGAGTATGTGTGTGTGTCTGTGCCCTGCGATGGATTGGCACCCTGTCCAGGGTGTACCCTGCCATGTGCCCTAAGTCTCCTGGGATAGGCTCCGCCCTCGTGACCCTGAATACAGGATTAAGCGGTATAGATGATGAGTGAGTGATTGAAGCCCACAGAAAACAATGAGCTTTCACACTTTTTTTTTGTCATCAATACAAATCTGTCTTTCTGAGTTATAATCTTATAGGATGGAAATGTTGCAGTTCTCGCTTTCAAAAAATGGAAAAGAAATAAAAACCTGTTCTAACCCGACAGCCCAAAACAAATCACACCAGTGCGGTCTCAGTGTGTATATCAACAAATTTAGGCTATACGTCTGTCTTCAACTTTGATGATCCCAGCTATTAAATATACATAAATATAAAACTTATATTGTGCTATCATTAAATTTAGAATATGAACTACTGTCTACCTACAATCTAATGTAAAATATAATATTGTTAAGCATGTTTTATTCTGTTTCTTTTTTGCCTACTGATCATTTTTGTCCTCCACCATGTGGACAAAGACAAAACTCAGTGATCAATACTCTTTTACTCTGGGAATGGCCATTCAATACAAATCAGCATAAATTACACTACTGTTAATGTTAAGTGTCTTTAAAGGGTACTACGGGAACAGCCTGTAAAAGGGGAACACTCTACTTCATGTTTCTTGTAGGGACGAACCAGAGAATCATCCAGAATGCCAAACTGGTCTGTTAGGTGTCTACTTGTTGTGATTATGCATAAATAAATACATACAGTATATTTCTATATATTTCTGAGTTTCATATACTCATTGCACCTCTTGTGCGCAAGACATCCATGTCCATGTACAGTCCATATCTCATACCTGCATTTCTTATTTATTGTAAATATGCGATTCTGTTTATATGCTAGCGTATATGAATGATTTTGTCTTTGCACATGCACTTTGCTCAATGACAGTAAAGTTGAATCTAATCTTCAAGGGATGTTCAAGTCAAACCAGGACTTGCAATGAGATTGTAATAAAACTGAGGTGGCTGAAAACCACATTTAGAGAGTGATCTTTGAATACCGACAGATAAATTGTTTCCAACTTGTGAAAGAGATGCATTTGTCTGTGGAAACTGTACACACAATCATTCACAGACACCACATGCATATTACAGGAACTCAGCTGGGAAATACCGCCACATCGCCCGTACAGTCCTGACCTCGCTCCAAGCGATTTCCACATGTTTGGGTTATTAAAGAATGTCCTGGGAGGGCAGAGTTTCAAACGTGAAGCAGGCAGTCTGGTCATGCCTACAGTCTACTGAGAAATCTTTCTACTATTTAATCTTTCTTTATTGTATCCAAGTCAAGTGAAACACTGGGATAAGTGCATCATATACTGTGGAAAAATAAAGGTAGCGTTTACTCTCATAACAGTCCACTGTCAAAAGTCCTGGTTTGACTTGAACACACTGTGATCAAATATTTATTTATTCTGCAATATCTATTTCTTAGGACACAGGTTATAAGCGCCCACTACTATTTCTTTCGAGCACTTTTTGGTTGAAAGCGCATCCTTTATCTGCTGCTCTGGGATTACACACAACTAACACGTATCCAGTCACCCAGTTACCCAATTTCATGCTGCTCAATAAACCCCGAATAAACACAATGTATTAATCAGTGAAGATACAAAAAAAGCAATTTTTCACCAAATCGTTAATCACATTATGTACGTAAGAGGCTCCGTGTCCAAGCATGCCAATTCTACTCCCAATTGTCCTCGACAGCACACGCTCGCTGCTCGCTGCTCCGTCTCCCTGGAATTCTAACACCTCCAATAGTGATGGGAATTCCAGCTCATTTCCAGGAGTCTCAGCTCACCATGAAGAATCATTTTCCACTGCCAAATTGTGTGCTGTTTTTTTTTTTTTTTTTTTTTTTGCTCTTTCGTATTGTAGTACAGTGTTTGTTTGTTTGTACTGGTTTGTAAAAATTAATTAATTAATTAATTAATTAAATAAAAACATTTTAAATACGATGCATTGCTTTGTATAAAATCTATTTAAATAAAGTCAGAGTCGAACACATCTGACAATTCATGCAAACGACCAGCTCAAAAAAATGCAAAACGGCTTTCAAACTACAAGAGTTTGATCAAAGGGCCGACTTGTTTGCAAGTTACACTGAACTAACAGTTTATACTGTGGGTTATTACAAACAACACAGTTCCATGTGCTCCTGCTCCAACACGCACTCCCTGGCTAACCTTTCCAAGGTCTGGCCTTGTCTATTAAATATTTACATTTGAAATATTTGATTACTCAGTCCATGTGGTACTCTTAATTAGGCCAGAAATATATTTTAGGTTCGACTCGGGCTAATAACAGCAATCGTAATATGAAAGTTAGCTGAAAAAAAACTTCGCTTTTTATCTGACTTTTGATTTCTAACCCAATCTTTGGTCAGTTTTTTTTTTTTTTTTTTCCAAGACTTGGTATTTTTACTCCTAGCAGCCCTCAAGCTGGAAATTTGCTCTTTTCACGGGCACAGAGTGGCGATGCAGGGCTATGGAGATTTGTGAGGCCATTTAGAGACCTGACAGCAGATCTCTCAGTCGTGCCCTGCTGAATGTATTTAAGGACATGCTTCACTTGATTTCATTTATGTAAAAAAAAAACAAAAAAAAAAACAGCTATTTGAGACAGATCTTTGTTTTAACCCTAGAGGCATGTGTGCATGTTTCTCTATGAGTGTCTCTGAGCTTGTCTATAAGCTTCAATTCTGCAGAGAGATAAACAAAGACATTTGCAGTTTTAGTGTATTGTGATACAGCTCATTAAACAGTCAGCAGTTATTATTAAAAAATATATATTAATAATATAAACTACAGCTATTTATTATTATTATTATTATTATTATTATTATTATTATTATTATTATTATTATTTAGCCTGTTGAAAGCAAATTACATTTTAACAAAAGTATTTTGTAGTAATTTGCATATTGCATCTTAAGTCAAATATGGTAAACAAACAAACAAATAAATAAATACATTATTTACTTATAAATAATACAAGTACTATATTTAAAATGTGTTTTATATCATTTTTTTAATAGAAGCCAAAAAATGACATCTACAAAAAGTGCATTTATGGAAAGTTGAAATATGTCAAATAAGATGAAAAATATTGAAGATGATAAATAATAATAATTCTAAAAAAAATCAAATAAAAAAAAACTCTCTTACCCAGTGCAATCTTCCAGAAAAAAAAACAGATCCATCAAAAAACAGGGCCTTTCTGAAAATAATTATAATAATTGAACGTAGATGGACAGATAGAGTGCTTTTGGCCTCGCAAACCTTTCAAACTAAATAGTTTTCAAAGTATAACAGACCCAGCTCTTCCATCACGCACTTCAAGGAGCCATTAAGAAATCATTCGCAAAAGCTGACACACTGCGACAGACAGTGCAGAGGAAGCTAAAAGCCTGTTGAGATACATCAGAGACATCAGAATGTACATTTTGAACACTATAACACATCAGGAAAAAAAAAAAAAAAAGAAAAAGAAAAACTGAGCAAAATAATCCAGTGTTATCTGGTACATGCTAACCCGTACATGCTAAAATATGTGGAAACAATCTAAAGAAAATTTCAATAATACACCTGGTCTGGTATCCTAGATCATGGTCTGAATGTATTTAAGAACTCAGCTGAGGGCTTTGTCAGGCATTTTATTTACGGTCATATTTGTCGGAATATAAAAGCTGTATGTCTCATATATTTAGAATAGTTTTGTCCTCCATTTCCATTTACTGTAACAAACTCTCCAGACAGAAGAGACAGATGATACCAATAAGCAGCAAAATGCTGATCACAACGTGCATCAAAAAATATATAAGCTTTCTGGAAAATGTTACATAAAAACTGTTGATTTTTTTCTTTTTTCCCCAACAAAGAAAATGTTGCATTTCATCTGGAAAGCAAGGTCTCGGCGTATTAAGGAAGACTGGAGAGACACATGGAGGTCTGATGCAGAGCTACTGTAGAAAGTAAATTTGCTAGGGCCAGTGTGACGTTTCGCTATGTTGATTTGGGGAGCGATATCATCTGCTGCTGGTCCATTGTGTTTTATCAAGTCCAAAGTCAACACAGCCCTCTACCAGGAGATTTTAGAATACATCATACTTCCAACTGCTGGCAAGACAACCTTTTCCTCACAACCTTTTCAAACAGACCGTATTTGTTCAGTCTTCTTCTAATTGTGCTGTCATGGATTTAACATTTGACATGCTGAGAGAGGCCTGCAGGGTCTGAAATGTAGCTTTTTGTTTGTTTGTTTTTTGTATTTATCTGAGCATTTCATGATCTGACCTTGGGATGAAGGTGCTGGGACGTCCACTCCTGGGAAGACTGTCTTGAATGCTTCCTTACTGTGGAACGTTAGAAAAATCTTTCTTATTGTAGAATGGTGAACTTCAAATTGTTTGCAAATGGTTTTATAACAATTTCTGAAAATTCTATATAAACCGTGGCCTCCATGGCCTCATGTCCTTCATGGTGAATATGAGGCTTTGTTATATCTAAGCATGTAGCTGAAGGTATAAGTGCTCCCCTGGGTTTGGTAATAAGTGGGCTATGCTAAGGAGAGCCCAGCTGCCACTGGGTTGTTTGACATGCAAGGTCAGAAAATCCTCAGGGACTAAACCCCTCCCACTCACACACACTCTCTTTCATCTGTAACCCCGCCTCACCATTCTAATCTTTCATTACTGCCACGCTGCACCATCAGCCAACACGGCTATTTACAAGCCGTCATATTACAACAGACTGGGAAAATGACCGAGTTAAGTAGTTCATGTAGTTACTTTGTTCCATTAGACCATCCGGCACTTTCTGAAGCTATCAGTCCCCATCAGTTTGGATAATTCATGATGGTCCAGAAGATAGATTTGTTGTAAAAGTGTTGTGTAAATGCTGGCCTGAGTCCACCGTCTCGTTCAGATTGCAGGGGAAATATTTGCAGGCACAATCTAACCTGAGCTTCTTCTACATGAGTTTATTGGTAGGACACAGCCTGATTTAGTATGCCACAGAATTTGCATACGAAAACAGTGTGCTGTCAATAAGAGGATGTCAGAGCAGCAGAGCAATGGTTAAATAAAACAACCGTGATGTGAATTACAAATGAGTGCAGACGCAACCTTGCCGATCCATTTTCTCCAAGAGCAGTCCTGACGGTCATTCCAGCTAGAGTGCAAAACATCGGTTTGTATTAATTCCTTTGTTCTAATAAACTATTGTTTCTATAGTAACAACTTGTTCACCGGCATTTGTACGGTGTAATCAAAGGTAGTAAAAAAAGAACGACTAACAGAAAGTGTACAATTATGATATAGTTCGGTTCTATTTAAGGAGATTCAAATCTTTATGTAAGGAGTCTTCCATGTCAGCTTTGTAACAGTGAATAAGTCTTTAGAATGGTTTACTCTCACGTTCTGTCTATACCGCTTAATGCTGTATACAGGGTTGCGGGGTGTCTGGAGCCAATCCCAGGAAACTCAAGGCATGAGGTGGGGTACACCCTGGACAGGGTACCAATCTATTGCAGGGCACACACACACACACTACAGGCAATTGGGGAACGCCAATTAGCCTAATCTGCATGTCTTTGAACAGTAAATGAAGGAAACCCACTAAGCACTGTCAGAACATGCACACAGAGGCGGGAATTGAACCTGGCCGGCAATTGAACTTGGAACCTGGAGGTGCAAGGCGACAGTGATAACCACTAATCCGCCATGCTACCCAGAATGGGCAATGACTAAAGCAGGACCCCTGGTGTTACTGACCATTAACTACAGTATTTAACTATAAATTGATAAAAGAACAAAGTTTGAGGTATAAGGGGTGTCAGAGGTCAGTGGTGGACTGCTAAACATAAGGTCCCAGGTTCAATCTCCAGCGCTACCAAGTCGCCACTGTTGAGCAAGGTCCTTAATCTCCAATTGCTCAGCTGTATAGTGACATAAAACTGTAAGCTGTGTGCCATAAACGGCCAAGTGGACTTTACTCTTATTGCATGTAATAATAGTAACTCTACTCCATATCATACCACCTCAGTATAGGATTTCCCCCGTTAAATCATGTTTCATTTCTTATTTAATTGAATTTATTGTGAACAAAAAAAAAAATCTCTCTCTAATAGCTTTGAAAACGCAGGAAGATGTAGCTAACATTCTATCTAAGATGCTAATTTCTTGAATCCAGATGCTTTGCTTTTCCACTAACCTTGTTAAAACTTTTTATTCTAAGTGCTTTTCGTGTAATCGACTCAAGTACCTCTGAGGAGAAAGAAGAGGAACGTAAAAGTAAACTGCCTAGTTAAGCAAAGGCACCAGGATTGCCTGGACGTATGGACAGGAATACAGTCCTCTCTGAGCTATCGCGTGCCTGCATGTTGATTATCAGGGTAGTTAAGCACATTGTTGCCTCCTCCATCTTCTCCAGAGCTTTCCCTTATGTATAGCCGTACACACGGGCACAGTCACACACGCATACAAACAAGCCCATCAGTTGAGAGTGATTTGACTACCATTCAAATGGTCTAGTGGGTTGCATTGAGGGAGCAGACTTATTCAGCGCACAGAATCTATACATATCGCAGAGTATAGTATCATAGGAGAGATTTCTACACTTTCTACACTCTGCTGTTCTCTGATGAAGGTCACTCATCCATATCGCATCTCAACGGTGCGGATGTGAACAAGGTGTCGATACTGACCGGCCTTCTTCTTCTCGTTCCACTCCAATCACCATGGCAACCTTCTGACTCCAGCAGCATCTAGCCCCACCCATTTTCCTCCCCCATCCTCCACTCCACATCTCCTTTAGCTCTGCATCTGTCACTATGTTCTCCCTGGAACATCTCCATTTTCCCATTTTCTCTTCTAAAATATGAATCGTTAAGAAAGAAAGGTTTTAAGCTTGGGAAATCTCCACCCTCCTACAATTTTACTTTTCACAGTGTTAATTCATTATAACAGGTGCCATCACCTGTAGAAGTTATTGCATCTTCCATTAATGCATCCCCATAAGAGCTTCACGTCTTACAAATTTCAATACCAACCAAAGTTTTCCGGACATTTCTATATGTTAAATTTCTTATTCAACACTTATCCTAAGAAAGAAAACCCTTTATCAATCGCATTAACAATTAATAGACATCCATCTGCCTTCCTGAAATCAAGCCAGTTGAGGTTTCCCATTCAGTTACTGTGCACTGAAGCTTTGGCTTTGTTGCATCACACAAGTAATTAAGGCTGGCTAATGGGTCCTGATTAACAGACTTCTAAATGTCCTTGAGAGGTTGGAAAAAAAAAAATTCAGAGAGGAGATGCAAGACAGCGAACCCTGTCCAAACACTGTGCGAAAACAGAAGCATACTTTGAGCAACATTGCTGAGTCTAGACGGGACCAAATGAAACAACCCCAGATCATAACACCACTATGCATGATGGGTACAGTACATCGCTTCACCCGCTTCCCTTCTTACCCTGACGAACACATCACTCTGATACAGTATATGGTCAATCTGGACTCATCGAAACACATGAGGTTTTTGGCAGGGCTTGTGTTTACTAATGCTAAAATGGTCAGAAGATGTTGGTATCGTTCACGTTTCTATTAGGGAGGCAAATCTTGGGTGTATATTAGTGCCCTTGTTCTAATAAATCTTTATATTAACAACCAACCAAAAGGCTTGGATCGTGCATGTGGCATTTTAAAAAGCATGTACTGGTTGAGTTTCCAGTTCCAGTACATAATGATAAATTAATAAAAAAGGTAAAATGCTAAATATGCTAAAGAATTTGTCAATTTACATTTTCATCATTTGTCAGACACTGTAACACACCGACTTACAGAAGGTAGAAGGGGATTTATCTCATTTATACAACTAAGCAGTTGAGGCTTATGGGCTTTGCTCAAGGACCCAGAAGGGGCAGGGATTTGAATTCATGAAATTCTGATCAGATGCTGATATTACCGTGGCTGGTCTTTCTCAGATGTTCAGCCACAGTAACACAGAAGACTCATCACTAACAATTACTGGTCTTCTTTAGATGAGGTGATAACAACGACTGATACAAATGGCCTTGTGTATATCAAAGGGTGCCATCATTAAAAATAAATAAATAAATAAATAAATAAAACACCACCACACTTTCTTCACTCTTGCTTGATGCAGCTGGGAGCTTCACACTGTTCAGAAAAACAAGGAAGGTTCGAAATCAAACCATGTTAACATTAAAAGCTGTAGAATTCCGTTTAGTCTCAGTTGATCCTGCCATTATTAACACCAGCTGGAGTTATGATGCCAAGCTGAATGCAAAGCACCTCACGCACCTCTACAGCTGTCATAAAGCCCAAGCAATTTATTGAACAAACGGAAGCAGATCGCTCTCAGTGAAGAATCATCTCGGCGGCCACATGGGGAGCGCTGTGAGCAACTGCGATACAACCCTGCGTCCTTGTCCTACATCCAAGATGAAATATATATATATATATATATTCCTCCTCTATATCTTTACAATGTTAATGTGAGGACAGTCTGTCCTGTCTGTCTCTGTCCTTCTTTGCGCTTGCTCTTTCTGGGTACGACCTCCTAAAGGCGACCCAAGCTTGGGTCAGCACTCTCCATTTCTCTTTCTTTCTTTCTGTCTCGCTCTCTACACTGATGAGAGACGACAGCAATAGTTGGCCCTGGCAAAGGACTCAGACAGGACGAAATAAAGAGAAGACGTTACACTGAAGAGAGAGAGAGAGAGAGAAACTCTGTTGACCTTTTTATTCCGTAGCTGAAATGCTACAGATCGAGAGCTCAATATTCGGATCTTAGACGCACTATCGTGCATGGACACTCAAGTACACAAGCAGATGGGCCGGATCGAAGGAAAAACGTCAGAGTCACCACTCCCAAACACAATTACGCATCGAGATGGCATCTGTAACTTCTTCCAGGTCAGACATGATGGGTCGGCGTGTCCTTCACACAGCCAAGCTGCTTTCCCCGAAACGAAATTAGAAAACCTTCTACAAGCTCCTCATTATCAAACTGACCAGATATCAAATTGCTAATATGGCGATAATATTACATGGCAATGGATTTCTAATTAGACGTTCGGTTGAGGAGGATGGGGGGAAAAAAACTAACCCGTATAAAAAATTTTTAAAAACCTGCACCGTGTGGAGCATCAGCGAAACGGCAGTAGAAGGTGCTTTGCGTGACAGGCAGTCTAAGTGTACATTAGAGACTGTAATATTAACTCTATTGTTAGAGAAATGTACACTTGACTCCAGCTCCTTTCCACCTGAGAGAAAGAGAAGCAGGGCATGCATAATCCCTATAAATAAAGCCGACAGGTGCTTCCACTGCGACTTCCCTGCGGGAGGACGCTCGCCAACTGCGTGTGAGGCAAAATAAGAGCTCGCAGCCAGAAGAAAGCGGGAAAGAGGAGCGAGTTTACAGGAACACGCACGATCCTTTCTACGTCTTGTTATCCTAGAGAGAATCACTCACTCTTTACCCAGCATAAATATTGTGAATGTCCTGGACAATGTTGTTTTCATGCTGGAACGATGCACACGCTAATTAGACTGTCAGCAGCAATGAGGACGAGGACTGTTCCGTTCTGGAGGCTGCAGGAGGCTCGTGTGTGCGCTCATGATGAGTGTGTGTGACTAAGCACAGCCAGTCATCTTCATTCTTGACATTTAAATAGCAGGAGGCATCGACACTTGTGTTTTCTATGCCAAGCACAATACTCGAATGCGTCTTCATAATATGTAATACTGTATAATAGTCTGATTCAATTCTATTGATTCTATCAGACTGGGCGGGAAATAAAATTTGAAGGATGATGCAGATCAGGGTCTGGGGTTCAGGACTAGTCATCATGGCCCCAGAAGAGGCTGCTTGGAATTTCCCTCATCTTCCAGTTGTGCAGTGAGTTCCCTTTCAGTTCTCTGGTGTCTTCAGAAACTTCAAATAGTTACATTGGTGACTCTAACTTGGCCCTATGTGCTAATAAGTGTATGTAAAAATACCATCCAGGCACCATCAAGAGTAAATAGACAAATTATTCATTTTGCATTTATTATTTACAACATATCTTATGCTCAATGCATTCCTATTCAGCTACTGTATCATCGTTTTGCCTACCAAAATTGGATCAACGCTCCTACTCGTTCCTGGCTCTTTTTTTTTCATACACCCTGTATATCTGTTAATCCCGAGGCAGATGTGGCCTCAAACGAAATATGTTTAGATCTTTTGCACTGTAAAAACTCAGTCATGGAAACAACTCCTTAGCATTACAATATATCACGTGGGGATGTGCATGGGACTGCACAGGGTTATTATTTGTCTGTACCACAATATTGTCTATGGAATTTAATTTGTGCTATTCATGCTATATCCCATGAAATATAAATAAACTGGTAATCGAATCTTAAACCACAGAAATCTGGATCGTTGTATTAATAAACAAGGTGTTTATTTCAGCTTCGGGTCTAAACACTGACTCTCGGCTGCATGAAAATTAAAACCTCCTGCCTGCATAGATTTTTATTGTCCTGGGAACCCCAAATCCAGTGCACAAGCATTTAAAAATGATATAATAATAATAATAACGATGTGAATAATGCATTTCTTAATGATAATTGTATTTGTATAAAATCAAAACCCATTGTCTGTTCACTCTGAATAATGTTTTCATTACAGGTAACTTCATAGAGCATATTAATATTCACCGGCCACTTTATTAGGTACACCTTGCTAGTACTGGGTTGGTCTACATTGTGTCTGTAGAACTGCTTCAATTCTTCATGGCATAGATTCATCGACAAGTTTCTGGAAACTGTACAAATTCTTTTTATCCACATTAACACGACATCATCATCATCATCATCATGCAGCTGCTGCAGATTTGTCATGTGCACAATCATGATTCAAATCTCCCGTTCCACCAAATCCCAAAGGTGAAATGAGATCTGGTGACTGAGGCCATTTGAGTACAGTGAACTCACGGTCATGTGCAAGAAACATGTGCAGTTTGAGATGATTTTAGCTTGGCGCGTTGTCCTGTGGTCGATGTTACGCAAGTTTAAATATAGTGCATCAACAAATCAAGACTACACAAATCAATTGTTCAAAGAGACATTCCGGTGTCTGTCTTGTGTCTGTGACTTGAATCTGTAGGGTATGTTTGATTTCCATGAATGCACATACATGATTTCTATACAATGCTGAGTAAAGGATACATACTGTACAGTAAGTTATTCATAATTGAAGTCTAGGGGAACTTGGCCCAACAGCTTTCTGTTGTTTTCTGACGGCATACGTTTCATTACAGCCAATAAATGCAGTGACTATGAATTAAAATTAAACAAACAAACAAACAAATAAATAAATAAATAGGCATTTGGTATAAAAATAGCAGATGCTTATTACTGTGAGCGGCAACGAAGTCATATGATACCCCGTCCCAGAAACTCTCAGAAAAGTGTTTTGTAACCCAATTTATGATATTACAGTTCTATCTGTATGTGGGCGCTATCATCCCTTTTCTCTCCATTTCCAGCTCTGTCTTTCTTACCCACGCAAACCCGACTCTAACCTCTATCTCTGCTGCGCCTTTCCTCCTTCCCAGCTCATTCTCATTCTCTCTCCCTCAGATCATTTCCCCAGCCCCCTGCTAATGAGCTTTCATACTTTACTTAAAACACATCCCGTCCTCTTCTTCTTTTTGTAACGCCGCCAGACTCTTTTGCTTTGGGTCGTCTTCTCGCTTAACTGCACAGTCACCTCATTAGGCTTGGTAGTGTTGTCTTCGACCTTTTTTTAACCAAAATCACGCTTCTTCATCTCATCTTCAACAATTTCATCTTGTACTGCTTAGTACATATAATAAGAGATAATTTGTCTTTCAAGACTGTTGTTTATCTCCTGCGGTTCCCCTGACGTGTGTCAAAGTAAAGCTGAGGGGAGTTTTTTTTTTGTTTTCCTGCCAAAGCTGGCAGCAATGCAGAAAAACAGGTATTATTTTTTGCTGCAAAACAAATATGACTCCTCGCCAACTCAGTTCATCCTGGTTTACTTTGCACGCTTGGAAATAACGCTGTGCATAACAAGTACAACCTCGAATAAGCGTGGTTATAATGCACAGGCATCAATGCACAAAAGGATTTGAGAAAAATGTCCAGCAAGTTGTCCTGAATTGTGATACCGCTGCTTGGAAAGGCGCTGCATTCCTGAGTTTGTGAATATTGTAGTATTACATAACCCCTTCTTTGTTGCACTGCACAACCGTTATGCCAGTAACCACAGCGCGAGATAAGAAGGCTTGGAAGCACAAGATCTTTTTCATCTTTGCGCAGTGACTCATGTGCCAACACTTAACAAATTAATCTATAATTGATTCTGATGAATTCAAAAACGACGGAGTGTGCGAATTGTTCTCTCGCACACCATCGGGAGCGTCCTGATTTCCCAAGACCCCATGCTGTGATGTTCGGGAATGAGAAAGCCCAGCCGAAACTCTTCTCCTTCCTCCATTCTGGCACGCCCGTACATCCCCCCCACCGGCCCTGCAGAGAGATGCTCGAACGCTCCGATTGGTGAAAAAACTGGAAAGGCGCAGTAGGTGAGATTAAATTAGCTGTGTGTTTAGGGATTACAGCCAGCTAGCATGCTGATCTCCTCCCACGCTCTCCTAATCCAGCAGTAATGAATATATCGCTCAGGGCACCAGGTACCGCACTTACACGTACACTTTTCACAATGTGTGTATATAGTCACCTGTCAGTCATGTAACAATGCACACACTCACCTTTCTAGACTGAAAATGCAGCCAGATCTTATCCTGTGAATCAATCAATCAATCAATCAATCAATCAATAAACCAATTAATCTTTACATAGAATCACGACAAAATCTGAAGTGTTTTATACGTATGTAGGCTTTGTTTATCCATTTTCTACCACAATAACTGACTTTGGCCAACTGTCCTCCTACATTTCCAGCTAAGCCACCCACTCATACACATTTTTATCCCAAGCCAGGATATTATTCCACCACAGGAGCACATTCTGCACATATATTATTCACTATCCCAGTTTGCCAGTGGGCAGTGTATTAGCTCCTATGAATCAAAGTGTGAACAAAAAGACACCAACCTGTTTTATGAATCATATATTGTTTTTAGAAAAAAAAGGATCACAATAAAAGCATTATTTTTAACACATTTCTATAAGAAAATATCATTGATGCTTGGGATCTTTCACCACCTGCTTGAAATGTCAAACAATTACACTCTCTTTGGGTCTGAATGTTAAACAGCAATTTCACCCAGTGTGCTGAGAAGAAATTGAGCATGTTTTCATAGCACACTTTATTAATTAAACTTTATCAGCCTTGACCTGAAATAAATATGACTCCAATCACTTTGATGTTCAAAACTGGACTTAAATCTGGGGGATCTGGGTTTTTTTTCTTTTTTTAAGATAATTATTCATCACTAATGAGATCTTAGACTAGTTGTTGTTCACAGTACAAAATATTTAGATCTGATATCAATGAATCAAAGAATTATTGATAATATTATTCATAAGGCTTAGGCTACATGAGAGATTTTTCTATGGTTTAGTATGGTAAACTAAATAGTACTTATCATAATATACCATTATATTACTGTGGTACTTCAGATATTAACATAGTAGGCACCATAGGACCTATCATGGTTTACACATGAAGGTATTTGGCAGACGTTCTTATCCAGAGCGACTTACAAAAGTTGTGTTAATACAGTGCATGCAACAATACTTAGAATACCATGGTACTTTAATATTAATATAATTATTATAATCTATCTATCTATCTATCTATCTATCTATCTATCTATCTATCTATCTATCTATCTAATAATGTCACACAGTATAGCAATCATTAATGGTGATTAAATGTGGACAATTCAGTCCCCAATAATATGCACCTATATCATGTGTACAGTAAAAAACCTATATCAAATGTACAGTACCATGGTACAAATTACCATCAATAATAAAATATATAGGCAAATAAATACCATCGTACTGTCAAAAATAACATGGTACTATATACCATATTACAGGTACAATGGGACTACCATGTTATTTTTGACAGTCTGATGGTATTTATTTGCTCCAGGGGCACTGTATAATGACTGCCCCTGCGCTCTGACACATTTATATGTGACGAACTTAGAGGTTGTGT
This sequence comes from Clarias batrachus, assembly GCA_003987875.1. NCBI lineage: Eukaryota > Metazoa > Chordata > Actinopteri > Siluriformes > Clariidae > Clarias > Clarias batrachus. The sequence goes on from QMIH01000237.1 coordinate 152,109, forward strand.
ATGCATGTGCTCTATATTATCTACATTAACACTTAGATGAGTCACTCAGTTTCACTGTATGTTGACTGATCTGGTTTAAGTTCAGCCTTTAGTCGTCACGTATAAATGTGTCAGAGCGCAGGGGCAGTCATTATACGGTGCCCCTGGAGCAGACAGGGTTAAGGGCCTTGCTCAAGGGCCCAACAGCGACAACCTTTCAGAGCTGGGGCTCGAACTGTTGACCCTCCGATCAGTAACTAGGCCTTAGCACACTGAACCCCCACCCCAGAAGTGTCAGGGGGAGAACGCGAACGCAGTCCCCCACTATCATAAATGATGCAGACAAGATTCCAACATTTGGGGAATTTGCAAGAGTCAGCTCAGGATGAGTGCAATGGCTGATCTGCCATCATCCCAAATCACCCGAGGGGCCAACCACCTTCTTTATCATTGTATTAAACATTTGTAATAAACAGCAAACCTCATGTTCTTTAGCCATACAGCTAAACATGAAACGAGCTAGAATCAGGACTTTACAAAATAACAGAGACCACAAAATAAACCATAAACAAACTCTTTTTACAAAGAGTTTTTTAAATAAATAAATAAAAAAATGAATTTAAAAAATGCTGTGTCACTGTCCTGACATGTTTAAACTGCTGAAACCCATACTGTGAATAGCTGTGAAAAACTCATAGCAGCTTAGCCTGCTAGCTACTGTAGCTTCCATCTCTTGAGCTAGCTAAATATAACACCAGTCTTGACATCTAGATAGTACAGGCTAGACAATAATGAGAGCTAAATTAATTTGCTTGATTTCTTTTTCACTAGTGAGTCAGTCAACTGTCTGAAAACACTGAAGTAATCATTACAAACTGTTCACAAACATAGTGTAAGTGTTCTGCTGCTGCTAGCATAAAAAATAGTCACATAGCAGCTCTGGTGCAGCAGACACCAGATTAGATTAGATACACTGTTTATTTATTTTTTTCCTTTGGCTACGAAGCTGAAGTTACATATAAGAAATAAAACACTGAATTAAAAAAAAAATGGAGAGATGTGTTGATATATGAGAATAGTATAACGTAGCAGGATATCCTGGAGTGTTTTTCTCCAGGCAACAAGTTTGTTCCTGCTATCCTTTACGCTCTGACTGGTATAAAACTAGACAGCTTTTCCATCATTTTCTCTTAAATATAATAATACAAAAACATCAATACAAACCTCTGAAGCCATCCATAATGGACATTTTCCTCTGGTGGAAATACTGTCCCCACATACTAATGCATGCAACATGAACTGTCCTGTTTATCGCTGGGGAAATTTGAATCTATTTTCAGAAAATAATAAAGACACACACTGCTTCTCAATAGACCAGTCATCACACGACAATACTGCAGTTCATCATTGAGAACACAGTGATTCAGGCTAAGTTGATTCCAGCGTTCGACCAGTAATGCTCCATTCAGAGGACAGGAACAATAAAGAGATACAAAAGAGGAGGATGATTTATTTCGCCCTCAGTGAACAAAGATTTTATTTAATTTCAGTTAGTGGAAAGAGGAAATGGGAGTCATGGAAATGAAGAGGCAAAGGAGATGGAGAGGATAAACCTCATCCTTTCATCATATTTGTTGCTTCTGGCAGCTGCTTGCAGACGTTTCCTTCATTAAGGAAGGACTTGTCAATACGGTTTCTTACTGTTTCAGCGTTCTGACTTTTCAGCACATTTGAGGTGGCAGAAATAAACATTTTAAAAATGTAAAGTAAAAACTCAGCAAAGAAGTGCTTGTCAGTGTGTGTGTGGAAAAGGACCTGACTTATAGCATGGTTCAGAAAATGGACTCGCTTTGATCTGCAGCCAAATGTGTATTTTTGCTTTCAATGAATTTGGACTCTGTGGCAGATTCCAAATGTGCATCAATTTAATTAATTCCATTATCATATTTGGCCAGGGTATTAAAACCTTCCAGCGTTACCGACATTCATGATGGATCGGTCTCATATTCATGGCTTTTGTCTGTACAGTTCATTCCGAAATAAGCCATTAGTTTGATTGTGATCAAATGCCAGATGAGAAGGCAAAAAAAAAAAAAAAACGTGCACTCATGTCTGTAGAAGATAAGGCATTAGGAAGGAAAGAACGCGCTGAAAGCTCAGCTGACGCTCGCTACTTATACTAATGCATGTGTATTAAGACTGACATTTAGGACAAGGCTACAAATCTTTCACCTATGTTTTAAACTCTTCCCCTTGGTAAAGGCTTCCGACAAGCTTTTAAGCCTGAACTCACTTCCCATCTCCTTTTCACTCCAGGGTTACCGTCTGCATGTGCACAATCGGTCGAACATGCTTTCTACAGTACATCGTTTAGCCATGACTCCAATTTGTCTCAGACATCCTGTGCTTTTACTTTATCATTAAAAAAAAAAAACTTCTCCTCATCCTCCTGTCCTATTCTATACCTGCAAGCCCATCTGTCGTCTCACTCCCATCTCCATCTGCACAGTGTAATTCACACCACTGCCATTACAAATGTGTTTGGCTAACACTCCTGAGCCACAATATGAACTGCGGTGAATATATGAATATCTCCTCACTGTGCATGGATAATTTAAGATGGATGTTTGACTGGCTTTTTTTTGTCCAGTATATATCTACAGTATATCTATATATATATATATATGTGTGTGTATATGTGTACTCATGCATGCATAGTAATGGTGGCCCTCTGGCAATAACAGGTGGCTGCTCTGGAGGCTTCCCTGCCACGCCATGTCTGCCTCGAATTCCTCTGGAACGGACAGATTGAGAGCAGATGCTCTCGCTTCACTCAAACACTGTTTTCTGCCACTCCTGCATGAGATAGCGATTTAGCACGCGAGCGTCACACTTTTCTGCAAGGGTGATGCTAAAGCTATTCTTTTTTTTTCTCAACCCCCACTGCCGGTAGAATTTAAGCCATTCACTCCGTGTATCATGACAGACGATGGATTTTCGTGCGCATATATTACTAGCCTGAGGAGAGGCCTTGCTTGTCAAACATGACCCCACCCTGCTTCTTTCACAGCCTGTTTGGCCCACGGCTCAATTAAAACCCACTGCTCAGAGGACAAATCGTATTTTGCCTCACAACAAGACAATTCTTTCATCCTGTCCTGTAGACGGAGGGATGGTTAAAAAAATTAATAAAAACTGGAAAAACTGAAAAACGGTATCGTGTGAGCATATAGGCATATCTTTAGTGTGAAATAAGCCATATTGATTATTGGATCACGTAAGTATCGGACATCAATGGAAGCAACAGGAATGTCTTCGCTCGTGCTTTTGAAATCTAACAAGCTGTAAGTATAGGAACAATAAGACACTCAGACACTATGCTGTATCCATGTCCCACTTTACAGTGTGGATTATTAGCAACCTGAGCACTCTATAAAAGACCCACCCTGGAGCTCGGACGCTGGAGCTCTGCCAGGTGAGTGACATGAATTTGAAGCACTGCTGGAAATGTGGACACGAATGCCCTTGTACATCCCCTATCTCCTTCATATTTGAACTTTCCATTAAACCTGCAGTAAATTTTTCCTCCTTTGCTTTAGTGCTTTAGTGCCCACACCCTGGACCTGCACGGCGGCTGCGGCAGACAGGAGCTCCAGCGACTCGAGACCAGGATGCCACAAGAGCACGGCGCAATCATTATCGATGGTTAACACAATTAGCATGAGACTGTGGGGGTGGGAAGGAAGGAGGGAGGGCTGATGTATGACCTGACAGACAGGGGCAGATAGAGAAGTGTTTCAAACTAAATCTTGATGAAAAAACAATAAGTACAGAATATCAAATGTATATAT
>QMIH01000237.1:155998-204629 GCA_003987875.1 Clarias batrachus
TATATATATAAATGATGATGATGATGATGATGATTGAGGTATGGCCTCAGGAGTCAGTGCTTTAGAAAAAACAAAACAAAAAAAACATTAAAGCACAAGTAAGTGCTACCAATGTGTGTGTGTGTGTGTGTGTGTGTGTTAGACCTGTATGTGTAGCTTCACAACTGTTTATGTACAGGCCAGTAACGGTGAACCCTGTTGCATGCATGTATGCATATATACATCGCACGAGCTCCACGATCATTAATATCCTTTTTTTCCCTTGCCTTTTGTATTAAATTAAATAGATAGATAAATAAATAAATAAACAATCAAAAGTTGACTATTCTTTCAGGCCAGACACGTCAGCTACTTTTGAAACCCATGGGAAGACCTGTTTATTCACTTGACATGCAAATTCATCATTAGGCATTTGCCTTGTAAATATTAACTCAAAGGCCTTCTTCAATATCCACAAGCGTTTACATTTGAAGCGAATACATCGTTTTAATTATTTGAAGGCTATGTGACCTGCTTCTGCATAACATACTGCAGCATTTATTTCCATGCACATAATTCTGTTCCCCATAACAGTTCTCAGTAAAAACACCTCCTCCTACCTTGACACACGTTCTTTCCTTATTTGATATTTTCCCTCTCTTCCTTGCGGTGAGATCTTGTGCTGGTTCCTCTCTAGCAAATTGATGGTGGTCTCTCTGTGCTGATGCTGCAGTGCTAGAAAAAAAAAATGCTCGCACGCACACACTCTCACATATACACACACCCTCTCAGACTCGCTCGTTCTCTCCCTCCCTGAGCCTGATTCGCTGATGGCTGGAGGTGACATCACCCTTCTTCTCCATCTCCCTGCCTCTTCCCTCCCTCATGCCCATTTTACCTCCCTCCCTCCCTCCCTCCTTCCTTCCTTCCTCTCTGCGTTTGGACCATTCCTTTATTGTCTCCGCTCTAGCTTCATTGCTGTGCTCAATACCAGCCTGATCGGGTTGATGAAGGAGAAATCCAATCAAGCTGAGACAAGATAGCATGACGGTTTTGCGGCAGAACATGGGATGCTGGCTTCGCTAATTAGTGCATAATTGTGCCACATCTGCAGAGCTCCATTGGAACGGTTTAATGATTATCACTACCTCAGTTTGGCAGGACAATGATCTAGGCCTAGTAAGTAGAGAGAGGACAAGGAGAAGAAGGAGAAGCAAGGAGGGACATTTACACCCGTGGAGGAAATGATCAGCTTAGCCTGGGAAAAGGAACACCTCGAAAGGAAATATTTTGGTGACTGCGAGTCACATTACTGACGTTCAAGAGGAGCGAAATAAATCAATGGGAGAAAATACTTCCAAGTGTTTGGTTCATCATTTTCCATAAATACCCAAGAAATGCAAGCGATGACCAAAGCAATGACAACGAAAGTCTCTATTAAAGGTCACGCTGCATCTGTGACCCCGACATTTCCAAGCTGATCTCTTTAAATCATCTAAACATAATCTCTCATGATTCCTGCTCAACCCCAAAGTCCGACCCGAATCCCTCCGCCTCAGGGGGTCGAGTCGGGCCAGACCACATGCTGCAGAAAGCATGAACCTGCACACAACCCATGATTCTAATCAGAAACTAACCCCAGCTTTCCGTTTGCCCAGTATGAGCTTCGGTAATAGATTTGTACTGCGCGATTCACACCGTGAAATGAGGTGGAACGACAGAATCTATGCAAATCACGGCTGATTTGAATCAACCATTTGCAAACGTAACCATAGGTAACTTCGGACAATCAAAGTGAAGATAAAAATGCTCGCAAAAAGCTGTTATTTAATACACCTTGGAAATGGTCTTAGAAATAGGACAAAGGAAGCAGATCACCGGTACAAAAATGTACAGTGGAAAAAAATCTTAATGGAGTTAACGGAGAAAAAGTCCATTTCCATTTGTTGTGCCGTCTTGCAGAGCAAGCCATGTTTTTCACTTTCTTAATCATGAGAATCACACAACAGACCTGGCTTTATATGTAACTCGTATTGTTTAGAAAAACACTCCAGTACTAGGAACGGAACACTAATGGCATATTATGTGGTTTGAAATATATCTGGATATACTACATTCAGCAGACTGCATGGTAAAGTATTCATCATCAAACCCCACTGATATGCTGCCTGGCCAAAACAATCTCACACACCCTAATGTTTAATTCAGCCAGCTTTAGCTTTGATTACAGCCAGTTCGTGGGTGAAAATGGTTCCTCATGTTCCCAGAGCCACACATTTACTCCCTCACTCATCCTCTATACAGCTTTATTCTGTATGCAGGGTTGCGGCAAAGCCTATCCAAGAAGACTTGGGTGCCAATCCATCGCAAAGCGCACACACACACACACACACACACACACTCACACACTCACACACTCACACACTCACACACTCAAACGCTCATTTACATACCATGGACAATTTGGGAACACCAATTAGTCTTTGGACTGTGGAAGGAAACCAGAGAACCCAGGAGAAAAGCAGAGAACCAAGCACAGGGAGAACATGCAAACTCCATTAAGATTGTCGACTGACTTTATTTTATTGCCACATAATGTTGCTGAGCCTAGATCTGAGCAACTGAAGCAACACCAGATCATAACACTGTCTCCATAGGCTTGTACAGTGGCCACTATGCATGATGACGCACCCATCACTCTGGAATGGGATCAATCTGAATTCAGAGGACCACATGACCTTTTCCAATTGCTTCAATGTCCATTCTTTATGATCCTTAGCAAACCGAAGCCTTTTTCCCAATCGGCCTAACAAATGGATTTCTTATGGCCTCGCAGCAGTTTGCTCCCAATCCTGTGAGTTCTCATCGCATTATGTATGTGGAAATGTTCATTATAAAACATAGCTGTTATTTCTCCCATCAATGTCAAGCAGAATTTTTTCTGACCACGTTTCTTGTCTGAAGTTAAAGCTTCCAGGTTTCAATATTGAGTTGGACAGTTCTTAATCCAATTCTAGTAATCTCATATCACATTGGTTGTTTTCCGAGCTTGATGCAGGCCACCAATACAACCCTTCTGAAACAATAACTATTGTCTACCTTGTCTAAAAAGAAAAAAAAAAAAGGAGCTAATGGTAATTTTGTTACATGCAATGGACAGCTTTTCCTTCATTATACGCTGATAAAACCTTGACATTACAGTATGTATATATATATATAACCTTTATAAAAGTTTTTCCTAGTTTAAATCGGTTACTACAGTAGAGTTAGTTACATCATATAAGAACTTGGCAATCGATTCCTTTAAAGAATATAAGGCGTGATTGATTTTCGCTAGCAGAGCAAAAATAAACAGGAAATTTTGACATAATGTGTTAAAAAAATTTGTTGAATTAAATCAATCTCACATTCATAATTGTGTTTATGCAGAGAATCAGCAAAGCTTTGACTTCATTAGATTCGATTTTATTTGATTTCTCAGCCTAAACATTTATAACTAGGGACCGTAGAGGCCAATGGTGACCATTGTATTCATTCCCATTTTTACAGCCGTAATAGGACCTCTGGTCAACATTCACACCTTACGGGCAAATTGGGGACATCTAATCTGTACGTCTTTGGACTGTGGGATTAAACCTGAGTACCCAGAGGAAACCCACCAAGCAAAAGGAAAGCATGCAAACTCCATGCACGCAGAAACCGAGGCGGGAATCGAACCCGGACCCTGGAGGAGGTGGCAAGGTGAAAGCGCATATTAAAATGTACATATTTAGGTGATTATAAAAAAGGAAATAAAAAGAGTTTTTATTCTTATAGTAAGTAAGTAAACAATGAAACCCTCTCCCAAAAAAGCCTACAGAAGCAGTTGTATGTACAATATTCCTTAAAAATCAAGGAAGAGGCTTTCCTACTTTTAAAACTAGGACACCTCCCTCGCGAGCAGCAGTATTCAAAGATTTCCGCCAGATTACATCAAGATATTAGATAACAAACCCTTGCAAACAACTGAGCTCAGTAAAATCAAGTCCAGTCCTTTACAAGTCACTGTTGTATACATGATGAAACAATGTCAAGATTGGTGACTGAACGCGGCCCGAGGCTTTGCCCAGCCGCCGTCATTATCCGTCAATTACACACAGACTCTCTGTCTGACTGACCGACCGGATGACCCCGTTTCGACTTAAATTAACTGAATTACAATCATTTAGCATCCTGAGAACAGCAACAAAAAAGGCGCCAGATCCAGCAGCGTCTTCCTGTTGTCCGACAGTCACACAGAAAAAGAAAGCAGCTGAGCTCTGGGTTTAGGTTTAGTCATGGTTACACACACACACACACGCACACGATCGTCAGATTTTGTTCTGTCTGGGGTCTTTACCATCCAAAGTAGGACAGGGTGTGATGTCGAATGTGTGATACAGTATTAGCGTGTGCCATCATGGGAAGTGAAAATCCCCCAGAGAACCATAGAGAAAGAGGGACACGGACAAGAGAGACAAAGAAAAGGACAGCAGTTATGATTTATAGTGCCCTTGCTAGGCTTTGATCCATCTCCATGCCAAACTAATTTATGACGTTTGACGTCATTAAGACACCCGCTGATGATCTGTGTGAGTGTGTGTGTGTGTGTGTGTGTGTGAGGGAAGATCTCAGAGCCTAAGAAACTGCTTAGAAATGCATTCGGAAATGTGCTCTGAGTGCATAAAGGGGATAGAAATATTAGTCTGTCAGATACAGAACGATAATTGACTTTGAAAAGATAAAAAAAAAGGGACTCGATGTCGTCCTAATGATCTTGTTGTTGTGCCATGTGTGGAGATTGCTGACGATCAACGATGATTATTCCATATAAGAATATGCAGTACAGTATGCTGTATAATACATTTGCTTGTATATCTTAATACACTTTTCTGAGGTGCATCATATTGTGCATTAACTCCATAAACTACCTGCAGACATTAATTTGAATAGATGCTAGTTTTAAAAAAAAAGAGCTTTTTTTTTATTATTACATGCAATAAAAGCACCTTTCACAGAACCACCAAATGATTGCATGTTACAGACTCGTCTTGCTCCGCCGTGTGCATTTCACATAAATGTAAATGCCTGAGCGCGGTTCATAATTAATTAAGTGCTGCTGCCACATTTCCCCTCTGGCAGTGCTGGTGGTGCATTCACTCGAGAAACCATAAAGTGTTTGGAAAATGACCAATATGCACATGCACACTCTCAACTGCAGCACTCATGCCATGTATATCGGTACAGACTTCTCAGCTCAACAGGATGTGGTTCGATCGTGCGACGTCTCCGGTCACACTTACCTTTCTGTTTAACCCGTCAAAATAGCTGCTGTTAGCACTTTAGGTTGTGGCGTAGCCTGTTTAAGCGGTATTGGCTTGCCTGCAAACTAGACGATCACCCAATGTAGACGAGCAGTGCAGGATTATTTACTGAAGCCGGTGTTCACAATCACAAAAGGAACACGGAGTACTTCATGAAGAAGTGATATATTTACTCAAACTCAATTAAAAGTGATGAACGCCATTAGTCTAATGAACTCCTATTTCACCGTAACGCAACACAAGCCTCATAATTCCCCCCCTTCAGGAAAGTTAATGTTCTTGATTTATACTCTGCCCAGGTTTTATACCAAGCTTTATGGCCCCCTTCTCAGAAACGTCTCTTCATTAATGAATGAGAGCTTTTACTGAATCAGACCTTCCCCTCCACTTCACACTCACTCCATCGTCCCAGTTTGAAGACAACCCCTCAACAGCTCGGCTCCGCCTGCATTATTTATCATAAACTAGTCAATAATTATCGAGCAGACCTAAACACGAGCACAAATCTGCATTATTTAAATGAGGAAGGAGAGTTTAACCATACTTATGCAACCCCCAAATGGACCTGTGCATTTAGTGCAAATCATCCAACACACTATAAAAACAAACACACTGACTTTTACTTTGCAGATAAAACAGCAGAACACTTGAAATGGGACCACTTGTACAGAAGCCCCCACACTCCCCCTACTGGTGAAGAGTCAGCAGTGCAGTCTGCCTGTGGCTCATCTCAGTTGATCTTGAGATTTAACACATGGTACGCTAATTGCCAAAAGTATTCGCCCGCCTGGCTTCACATGCATATGACCTTGAGTAACATCCGGTTCTTAATCCATAGGGTTTCATATGAGGTTGGCCCCGCCCCCTTTTGCAGCTCTAACAGCTTCAACTCTTCTAGGAAGAAGACTTTCCACAAGGTCTACGAGTGTGTTTATGGGAACTTTTGACCGTTCCTCGAAAAGTGTATTTGACATCAGACACTGATGTTGGACGAGAAGGCCTGGCTCCCAAAGGTGTTCTATCGGGTTGAGTCAAGTTCTTCTACACCAAACTCGCTCATCCATGTCTTTATTGACATCGCTTTGTGCACTGGTGCACAATCATGTTGGAACAGGTGTGGGGTTGTTTTTCATAAGTTCTACTTCCCATGAAAAAAACATTTTGGACAATTTCATGCTCCTAACTTTGTGGGAACAGTTTGGAATGGCCAACAGGACTCCTAAACCTTGCGGAAAGCCTTCCCAGAAGACTTGAAGCTGTTTTAGATGCATAGTGTGGTCCAACATCATATTAAACCGTATGGATTAAAAATCAGATGTTTCTCAAGTTCATATGCATGTGAATGTAGGCGAGTGAATATGTTTGCAATATATTGTATGTACAGTACACTGTTCACCAAGGTGAAATGAATAACAGCAATCATCACCTACACACCAGCATAGTAGTGATAGGATCATGGACAACCAAGGCAAAAGGTAAGCCCTTCTAACCATGAGGCAATGAGCTTAAGGACACTGACCCGGCCTCCAAACTCCCCAAATCTCCAGCACCCGTGTGATAAACAAGTCCAATCCATGGAGGCCCCATCCTGCAGCCCAAAGGATCCACTGCCAATGTCCAGGTGCCAGACCCGAGAGGCCCTGCAGAGCCATGCATCAAGGGGCTAGAAATGCCCCATTCACACACATGGAACCCAAGACCTACTGTACGTGCTTCTAATGTTAAATGTTATGTCTGACATTCTTTAAGGAATATTAGTCCCGACTTAGATAGCATCCATCTTAAAAACAGCAGATTTGAATTCTTCAGGTTTGATGTAAAGCATCTACACCATGCTCCCTAACAGAAATAATACGCTATTAAAAAATGCAAATCCTAGGCATCCCACTGAAGGCAGGTGCAGCACGTGTATGGCATCTGAAAAGCTGGGATCAGTATCTGGAGCTGAGCTTTGCGGTCATTATTTAAAACGTCCTCATAAACATTTTTTATAAATAATATTATTATTTTTTGTTTATGTGGTTAGTGATTTTCTCATGTCGTTAATGGAAAATCCAATACAGCAGTAAGGAGGGACAGCAGATACTGGTCTCCAAGTCCCAGAACGCAATGCATCTTGTCTCATCAAAGCAAAGGTGGTTCATTCTGGCCTGTCTCTACATCACAAAACAGGCACGTGTTAATGCAGGAATATACTGTACACCAGGCGTTAACCCAAGACTTGGCTTGATTCGATTATCATTTGGCGCTGGTATTAGCATGAACGTTGAAGCTTTGGAAGCTGATTTGTTTGAGCAGAGGGTACAGGTGAGGTGACCTTGCTGGACAAATTAAATAAACAGAGTAAAGCACTACTTTCACTCTCTGATCTATATAATTAAATGGATATCTCTCTCTCTTTTAACCCTTAAAATGAATATCAAGTATAAATGGAGATATTCAACGCGGAGTTATTATTTAAAACAAAGTATGAGCTCTACTGTTGCATACATGTTCACATGGGAAGGATGGAGGACTGATCGTGTAGAGATTATTTTCCAAATGCAAAAACAAATGTCAACAGAAGGCTTAAAGCAGGACATTAAAGCAAGGCAAAAGTGAAATGATACACGATCACCAAATTTAAAAACACACCACAATCTGTAAATGCACCTTGATGAGAGGAAAACATTTCATTTTTCTTTCCCTGAATAAATAAAAGCCATCAATCTGAACTCAGAGGGAGGCCAAAGAAAGTGATCTGAGCTAAAGAGAGAAGATGAACACGCTGTTCAGGCACAAAGGCGTTGAGATAAATTTAGCTTTCCAATAAATCTCACACTCTAAATGTTATTACTTGGGAAATATATTTATGCCAAGCTTCAATAAAAGCTCTCTCTCTGTCTTTCACCTTGAATTTAGTAAGAAACCATGCTGTTTCCTATGAAGTAGTATTGAAGAGAAACAAGGTGGAGGAATGGGGCTGATGAACCATCCTGACCACACCTAAACCGTTGGTTAAAGAGACACTGTTCAAAACAGGTCTTGATGAGACACATGGGGAGGGGGAAGAAAAAAAAAAAAAAAAGGAGCACAGGTAATGACATCAGACCATGAGATCACGGGGCGGGGTAATGAATCTATTAGCAAAATTCCCTTAATAATCAGAAAATCGGGATTTCATTTGGAAAAATGATTAAGAGCTGCTGTGCTAAGGTGTGTGAAGTATACGTGACCTTTCTGACATTGTCACATCTGGATAAACAACACAAAGCAGGGATACTAATTGATCACTAACCATTTTCCTGTTACACGTTTATATAAAAAAAACCTGGTTTATAAAAAAGTATTTCCACTGAATGTCTGAACCCACCTCAAAGTAAAATCTTCTAGCTTTAACCGTGAAGGCATATGAGACAGCTCACATCAACATACTGTAGAGGGAACATTTAAGAACAAATCTCCTTCCTGGTTTGATGTTTCAGTTACCCAAAGAGGCCTGGTACGGCACAGAAGCAGAAGGCTTCCTTTTAGAGTTCCTCTCTGTGTATCTACATCCAGATTCGCCGTTTCTGGACAATGCGTGTTGTTAAAAAAAAGTGCGGTATAAAAGACTTTATTGAGTAAGCTCAGACTGCAAAGTGTAACATATGTGGTGCAAAGTTCAAACCTATTGGTTAAAACACTTTTAGTAGACACAATGATATCCATTTTATGCATTTATTTATGTAGCAATTTATTCTCTGTTTAGCTGCTGTCTCAGCAGTCTTATAACCACGGCAGAAGTCTCATGGTTCTTCTCATCAGTCCTTCACTTTCACTAATCTCGGTGTTCCTTCCCGGAAATACCACAAAGGTTGCCTAAAAATGTTACCTTTTGAAAAGTCCCTGCATTTTTGCAAGTTCATCAAAACTCTAAACTCCACCCCGCGCCCTTCCCGCCCCCGCAGCTCCCCATTTTCAAAGCTAGTGAGGTCACACATTAGCAACAGAGGACAACCAATCGTCTCCATTATACCCCAAAGTTTTATAACCATCCGTTTCACACACACAAGCAACCTTCTTGTTTTAACAGCCAGAGAGGAACAAAAATGATTAAACATAATAAACTCCCAAACCTTTTTTTTTTTTTTTTTAAACAGAGAAAACAAACTAAATGGGAAAACGTCTTTGTATTAGTCCACGTAAATCTTCCACACCGTCTCTTAGGTCGGCATTTTAACTTGGATGGGGGACACACAAATATACCAAAAATACAGTTCTGTGTGTCAATGAGAGGCTTTGTGTGTGTAGTAGGCAATGTCGTAATGACAGTCTTGCTCACTCGCTCTGTTGTCCTTTTACATGGATTAGAAAGAAGTAGGTCTTGGCCGCCTCTACAATAGTGTGAATATGTTTGTGTCATAAGTTAACATTATGTGAGTTTAAATCAGTGTCGGGTGTGTGTGCGCGTTTGGATTGAGGAAAGTCCTTAGGCCAGTCCGAAGCCCTCTGAGCATTCCTGAATGGCCAGCAGCAGCATGTGTCTCAACTTCTCGTAGCTCTCGTAGGCTGGAAGATCCAGCTGGTTAAAGCTAGAGGGAGATAGACAAGTATTACAGTAAAGGTATTTGAGAACAACACCAGCTATACATTTCTGTTCATTAAGGGTCTGTATGGTTCAATTTTTTTTTTCTTAAAAAAAAAAAAAAAGCTTACCAAGTGTGTGCAGAGGGAAGGCGATCAGTGGAGCGGTCATCGCGGTGAATCTGAAACTTTTGGATGCCATTCATGCCCTCCAGTGCAGCGAAGCCCTGCAGAGGCACTTTGGACGTGCCCGTGACAAACTGCAGGAACTTGGCACGGTCTGCTTGGTCGAAGGAACGCAGTGCACGCCAGAACCACTGGATCTGCAAACGCAGAGACAAGAGATTACCTCCAGAATGCGGCATAAACCTGCATCTTAGCTGAGAAGGAAAACGGCTTGAAAGAAAAAAAAAATAATAAAAACCACCACACAGGATAGAGTGCACTATAATTTAATTCTACGTTTGCCTTAGAAGTCGTCGGCTGAGAAGTAAATTGCATCACCACAGCATGCGTAGCAAAACAATGAAACTGGAGAAGCCCTCCACACTTTCGTGTTCCAGCTCATATTCATCTTAACTTATCGGCTTTGTTGGAGCGGTTTCCTTTTCCCAGTGCATTAAATCTCATTTTGTCTTGCTTTATGCGTGTGCTCTCATCAGCTGGAAATGAAAAAGGGCTTTCACATTCTATAACCGTACAGACCCATCAATACACTAATATTCCTGTACATATATACAAATAAACTACCAAATATTAATATAATTAAAAACCTGCACCTTTAAACAGCTGTACTACCGACATGTTGTTGAACTTTAAACCCGTTGTGTAGACCTACTTGGATAGAGCTGGACTGGTACTTGTGGTACTCTGTATTGGCCTTAAGATCATCGATGTCGATGGTTGGTAGGCCTGAGATGAGCAGCTCCAGCTCCTGCTCTGTGAAGATGGAGATGAGCCTCTTGGGGATGATCTCATAGAAGCCCTCCAGAAAGGCTGCCAGCTGTTTACGAATCGCGCCTGCACACAACACAAAAGACAACATTTTTTAAACACAGTTTTACACTTCCTGATTCGGTGAAAGCCTACAGAACTGGTTGACGCTTGGGTTGCGGATTCAAAGCTCACCGGTCATCTTCATCTGGCAGACCAGGTGCACGTACTCCTTCTTGTTCTCTTCAGTCACCAGGATGTTGGCTCCATTGGGTTTTAGATCCCTCACCTCACACACCCCAAACTCTTGGACCTGTAAAAGAAGGGAAATTAAGGCTTTCGTCTACCTGATCAGTAGTGTTTCTACAGATATAAACGCCACTGGTCAGTGGATGTGATCATCAGTACCTCAGTGCTGAATGTCAGCTCATAGCCCAGTGTGGACACGTCGTTCTCTAGCAGGTAGACCAGGCCTTGGAAGAAGGGATAATCCTCACTTTCCATGTCAGTGTACCTGGAGAAAAACATCAACACAGGCTTAGTCACGGACACAATGGGACGTCCTAAAATCTATAAATACAATGCATGTTTAGTGAGAAACTTGTCATGATTTAACTACTTAAAATATATAATCAGAAATAATCAGTCACCCAAGAATAGTTCTAAACATTTAGTAAAACAGTAGAATTTTTAATTTTTTGGTTATTAAGTGCATACAGTATATACCTAACACTCTTCCCCAGGATGTGTTTGTAGAAGCTGCGTGTGAAGTAGCACTCCAGTAATCTGTTATCGTACACGGCTTTGGCCACCACCCGCCCGACGAACTTGAAATAGCTGAGATGGTTGGGATTGCAGTGAGAGGACGGGTTGATGGTGTAGGTGACCCGGTCTCCAGGTGATGTGCGGAACAGGGCGTACATGGGGTTAAACATTTCTCTGGAGATGATCATGTACCACTCTCTCAACAGACCTCCAGCATCCTGGCCCTCTTCCCCTTCAAACACGATGTACCTGAAAGAGTACAAAGACAGGAGCATGAGTAATGGAATTAAAACGTGTTTTGCAATATTGCCAACAAAGAACTTTTCTAAAAATGAGTAAACAGTATAGTTTGCAGTTTAAAAGAGCAACTCCCTATTAAAAACACCCACAGTCTGTTCTTCATGTCCTCTGGGCTCTTGCGGTGCAGCTCTCTGTAGGAGTCCTCAAAGACATGGTCTCGCCTTACGTGGACAGCCATGTCCTCCTTCCTCAGACCTTCGTCCAGGCGTTCCAGTTCCTGACGGAAATACCTGAGGCACAAAAACGCACATTATCCCAAAGCCTGGAAGAATAAGTCTGGAAGAAAAGCACAAAGGCGGTGCATGTTTGACTTACTTGCGCTTGACATCAAAGTCAAGAATACGAATGTAGTCCACGAGGACAGCGAAAGGGCCGTCAGCCAGATGTGTAGTGGACTGACGCAGGATCTGGTTAAGCACCGTTCTGTGGGTCTCTTTTACAGAAAGCAAAAAAAAAAAACAAAATATCAAGATTATGACAGTAACTATTAATACAATGATTAGTAAGTATTAATAATTATTAACCAAAAGTTTTTTTTCCTCCTAACAAATCCCACCTCACTGATAAAACACCAGTATGACAAAACAACCTTGTTGACAACCTTTTTTCCTATGACTAAGACGGGATGATGATGAGACGTCACATATCAAATGGACAGCGACAAAATCAGCATGCAATATTGTTGACGAAAAAAGATGACTAAAATGTGGTTAAAAAAAAAAAAATCTGTATTTTCGTCACAATCCGCTGATCATTCATTATGCCGTGCAGTATTTCCCAAGACACAGTGCGTGGCAGTGACGGGATTTTACAAGTTCAGTCATCTTTAATCATGACATCAGATGACAAAAAATACATTTTAAATTGCTAATTCAATTATTTAGTGGGGTAGGGTGGGGGGTTGGCGAGACTAGATTGACTATAGGATTAATAATTTTATTGCTAAAATGTTAAGTTTTCATTGACTAAAATACCCAAGCGTTCCTCTGACTTAAACTAGACTAAAATTCTCAGACTTTTAGTCAACTAAAACTTGAATAAACAAAAATAGGATAAGACTGACTAAATATGATTAAAATTTAAAAATAGCAGACATTTATCCCGGGACTAAGATTAAATTGAAAATAGGTGACAAAATTAACACTAAACAACAAAAGAGCTTAGAGGGGAAAAACATCCTTATCAAACAAATATATTTAGAAAGGAATATATAAGGAAATTAGGTAAATTAACTAGAAAGAGCAGACCTGTAAATTCTACAATGCTTTCTAAAAATTAATGTTCATTACTGATTGCTCTCATGACACACACTGTACGATTACTAAACAGGACATTTAGGGAAAACTCTGTTGTGCGATACCGTTGTGACGTATTAGTGCTAAACTTACCAGCAAAACGGAGAAACTTCTGGGTGTCTGGGGGCAAGTTGGAGGAGATGTGCATGGAGGAAGGCTCTCGGGAGAAGAAGGGGTCAAGTGAGGATGGGGTGGCAGGGGTGAGTGGAGCGGGTGAGAGCGGAGGTGGCTCGTCTTTGATGTGGGACAGCTGGCTCTCTCGGGTATCCCGCACGGGTGGTTTGCTCTCGCGCTCTGTAGCATGCACCAGAAAGAAGGCCTCCACCGCTGGCTGCAAGACTTTAAAAACAGGACCAGAGTGTGAATTTACATTGGCTTTTATTGTTTTAATCGGTAAGGCGTAAACGGTGTTTTTGCAATTACCCAGAACTGCATGCTGATCGTGCGACTCCTCCAGTTCTTTGAGACACTCGCCCAGCATGTCCCACAGCTCATCCAACAAGAGCTGCTCGCTCAACAGGGGCAAGTCTGGCAGACGCTCCTCCTGCTCCTGCTGACTACTGGTGTCTTCACCTGAACGCGCAAACACACGTTAAATTTTTCTCTTATTTTTTTTTTTTTTTTAATCATTAACACCTAATCAGAATGAATTCTAAAGACGTTCACTTATATGTTTGTTATAAGAACAAACATGGTTACAGGTAGTCCCCAGATTACGAACGGGTCCCACGCCGGGAGCAGGTTTGTAAGTTTGATTTGTTCTAAACTGAGTCTTATACATCTTTGACACGAATATACAATGCAATTATAAATAAATAAATCTCTGTCCACTTTCCCCACATTGAAAAACGGTAATTGCGCCTACGTATCTCATACACTGAGGCATCACACAGTGTTTCTATGACTTTAAATCGAGAGAGGAATCCCGGACGCCACACCATTTTACACTATATTGGACTGTGAACTGTTTTTTTTTTTTTTTTTAATTGAACCGGACTTCGGACAATTTTTACATTCGCTTATACACTGACAACAATGTATATTATTTTAAATATTGTTATCTGGTGCACGGCAGTGTCTATTTTTTGTACGATACACAACGGTCCGTTCCTATATATGAAATTCCCAACTCAAACGTTTGTATATCAGGGACTAACTGTATTTAAAATACCCAGCGACAACTCACCAGAGGGGGCCTGGTCCTGCTCCAGAGGTGAGGGCTGATCCACATCCATCGGAGACTCATCCCTCTGTGCTGCTGGGGGCTCCGCTGCTGAAGGCATTTCCGACTACACCAAAGAAAGGAAGAGGGGTGGGAGAACATGAAACAAGATGTGATTCCACACAAACAGCTACAAATAGCATGTTTAATAAAGAAACACTGATGGATTTTATTTTAACAGCAGTCTACATCCTCCATGCATTAAAAGGAGACGATCAGGAGAGGTGCTGGGGCAGGGGCCAAAGCACTCAGCCATAGCAGCCAGCCAAAATCAACACACGCCACACACACACACACGCACGAGTAGAAAGCTAAAAGCACATTCAAAATTCATAACACCACAAAAGCCATAACAAGTACACAAACATCAGGCTGTCAGTTGCTACTGCATGTACAATGCAGTGAAAGTTTAATAATGTGTGGAACAGACTGAAGAGTCGTGTGCAGTTAAACCAAATTGGAGGCATAAATGTCAACACACTGAGACATGTGGTAGGAAACATCAGTCTGGCGTACGAACCATACAGAAAACTTGTAGGTGCATAGAAGCGGTTCTCAAAGTGGGGTCCGTGAAGCATAACCAGGAAGTCCACGGTTTTAAAAAAACGTTCTTACAGTGGTGAGAATCACAACCCATTCATTGTCAGTTACTATATTTATTTACTTTTATCATCCTGTTTGACAGGTCATGTGAATCAAACGAGTTTAAGGCAAACCTTAATAATTTCATAACAAGCCTATAAACAAATATCTTGAATGTAATGATTTTAATAAATGTGTTCTGTTTGTGAAATGATCAGGAATAAAAAGCTCTATGGTGCAAATAAATAGCAAGAATTTTAAATTAGTATTTAAATAGTTGTATTAGAAAGACTATCAATTTTATTACATCTCCATGACTGATCATTAAGGTTTTAATAAACAAGTTTTATTTTTATTCCAGACCATAAATGCTTTGACAAATGAAGCCCAAGCTTTTCTAGCTCAATTCTTAATGACTTCTTCGACATTATTAAGGTTTTACAGTACATGGTGAGTAAGTGTAAGTAAGTAGCGGTGTGCCTGCTGGAAACGCGGGCCATGCTAACCGTGGCAGAGCTGGCCGAGCCGGCGGGCGGGTTGTTGCTTGCAGCAGCGGGGACATGACCAGCCGCCACAGATGATCCAGAAGCAGCAACAGCAGCAGCGGAGGAGGAGGAGGACGACGACGAAGAGGGCGGGGCAGCCTGCTGGAGGCGACGTGCCCGTTGCCCCTCTCTCACCATCTGAATAATGGCGTCCGCTTCAGCCTCCAGTTGGCGAACCGCAGCCTGAATACTACTGGTAGAGCTTAGATTACTGGAACCTGCAATCACAGAGCAGACTTAATCTACACGTTTTATAAAATATTTCAGCACCGACATTAAATCCCTTTAACATTCAGGTTCTCAGTTCAACTGAAAGTCGATTCGTGAAATCGTTCTCGATTTCAACTGAAAGAACCAAATGAAATGTCAATCCAATTAGATGATATTTTCTGACATAGTTTGCTTTAATAGTATATTTATAGTTGTTTTTTTTCCTTGTTTGTTCTCACTCACTCAGTCTTCCAGTCTGCTTGGCCTTCTTATTGGCGCGCCGTGTGTCCTCCCTCAGCTGTATGATCACCTGTAGCACTCGCAGGAAGAATTTCTGCGTGGAGGTCTTGGAGGTAAGTGAGCTCATGCAGGGCAGCTGGAGCTCCCGACCACCCAGCGTGCGCTTCTGAGCAGCTACGATCACCACACTCTCCGATCCGTCGAACCTGCAAGCCGGCCAGAGAGATTTTATTAAGAAAATGCCCTGTGTCATGTGAACATCAAGCTCAAATTGCTCTGTTTCAAAACAGCGTAAAAAGATAAATGAGTAGTGTATGGCCTCTGTGGGGGCGGGGGATATAGAAATAAAGGAAAAAAGCTCACCTGCTAGTCATCTTGCCCTTGAGGCGAGCAGTAAGGGAGGGATCTTCATGAGCCGCCTCTGGAGACTGGGCGTCAGCCCGTGCTCTCTTCTGCTGCTCCAGGTTATACTCTCGCAACTCCGCAAGTAAAGTGCCTGAGCACACGAACAAAAGCAGACATGTACGTGGTCACTTTTAAGCGAAGGCTTTAAAAAAAACAAACAAAAAAAACTAACAGTATTGCTGTGCTAACCGATTTGTTTGCAGAGCGTGCAGCCAAGGTGGCGCGCCCCGCTGAGCAGCAGTTTGAGCACAGTGTCTCGGGTCTGGCTATCCCCTCTGGACAGCTGCAGAAGGATGTTGGCAGCGTCCTCCAAACCCTCCTCTGAACACGAGTGGGATGTTAGCACCTGGTGTAAAAAAAAAAAAGAAGAAGAAAAAAAAAAAAAACACAAATAAAAAACGGGTGGGTGGGTCTCAATCACAGTGTTGTTGCCAGGGGAAAAATAAATAAATTTAAGTTAGACGTGAAGGTCGGTGTGTGTATGCGTGCATTGTCACAAACCTCTACAGAGAGTTGCAGTTGTTTCTCTGTTAGTCCAGTGGATGCCAACTTGGTATCGGACTCCGTGCTGCTCCCGCTTGCTTTCTGTTTGCCTGCATCGAGATAAAAAAACAATTTATATTCATTCGTCCACCTTGGCCATCAGATCTCTTCTTGGCAAAAACATACCTTGGCAAGATTTTAAATAATGTGAAATATTGCAATGAAATGAAAATGCAATAAATCTTTTTTTGTAACTGAGGCAGTATATGGGGAATCACTGTGAAGAACAACTCCTTAGTAACTTCAGTTAAATGCAAAATAAATAAATCACGATCAAGCTTTTAGAAGATGAACAATTTTACTGGCTAAACATTGGCATCTAGAGCCCTCGTACCAGCTGTGGTGCCTGTAGCTGTAATAGCCGTGGTGGTCACTGCAGCAGCAATAGGAGCTGGTTGAGATGCAGGCACTGTAACTGCTACTACCGCTGCTGCTCCCTGGCCAGCTGCCGTACCCACTGATCCGGCAGTGGCCTGAGCCGTGGGAGCTGCAGAAACGGCAGAGGGCGTCTGAGGCACGGGGTGGCCAGCTGGCACCTCGGTGGCCTTGTTGTCAGGCAGAGCGATCGAGATGAGCGAGAGCAGCCGCAGGAGTTTCTCAGTCAGCAGGGAGCTGCGGCGGATAACGGGGTGAGACAGCATGTTCATCAGCTGGCCGAGGGGAGATGCCTCCAAACTCAACTGAGCTCCCTCGGCCTCGCCGGACGCTCCCAGAGGCACGGTCTTCATGGAAGCCTTGCCTTTGCGACTGACATTCATGTTGTCCAGCTTGACTAGTAGGTCCCAGAAATCGGTGGAGATGCCCAAAGACTGTGCGGTGCCTGTACAGGAGCTGAGGGAGTTGTGGGTAGAGGAAGGGGTGTTTGGTGTACCAGAGATATTTGTCTGGCTACCGCCAACTGATCTGCAGCCTCCACTCGCTGCAGAGACAGAACTACTACACAGACGAGAGTCCAACTCAGAGGAGGAAGAGGATGACTGAGGATCCTTGCAGCGCTGCTGTGTGAAGTGGCTGGGGAAAACCTGCACAGAAGAAAGAGGAAAAATAAATGATGTTATGAATCATCACACCAACAATATAGTTTTTAAAAAAGGTACATAAAAAGATATCGTAAACTACAAATGAATATATCGGTCTAGCATTGTTCAATCTTCGTTTAATGTCCATGTCACAAATTCTACCTTGGTTGGGCAAATGATGGCAGACTATTCTGGACATGTGCTACAGCGTGTTTGACAGGAGCTTGACTACCGACTTGACATGTATCGTGTCATGTCACAGGCGGTGCACATATTGAACATTTGTGAAAATCAGTTATAAAACCTATATTCGTTTGAATATGCTGTTGGAATTGTGATAAATAAATCTTCTATTCATTTTATTATTAGGACATGTAGTTACTCAGATACTTATATTTCAAATAATATATTTTTTTGGGGGGGAAACCCTGCATGATGAGCCAATTCCATGTGTTACACCATCAGAATCCTGTCTTCACTTTGTCAGGCACAAAAAAGCTTTCAGTCGGTCCTTAAAAATAAAAAAATGCTAAAGACAAACTAAAATAGAAATGCAATACAAATATCCTAAACAAACTTACTACTACAAACTAAATTAAGGGGGGCGGGGAAGAAAAAAAAAGGATTCTCACCTTGGCCAGTTGAATAAGGGTATCCAGTACATGTCGACAGACAACAGGGGCAGCTTGCGGGTGTATGTGCACTGTAGAACCTCCCCCTCCTGAGCAGCTGACTCCTGCTCCGGTTCCTGAAACTCCTCCGCCCAGGCCCGCTGAGCCCATAGCTCCTCCTGCTGAATGTCTGTCTGCA
Organism: Clarias batrachus; assembly: GCA_003987875.1. Classification (NCBI taxonomy): domain Eukaryota; kingdom Metazoa; phylum Chordata; class Actinopteri; order Siluriformes; family Clariidae; genus Clarias; species Clarias batrachus. Next base: position 174,734 of record QMIH01000237.1, read on the forward strand.
TGCTTCCTGCCTGAAACCCGCTGGATCTGGAAGATGTTGGTCCTGCAGCCTAGCGCCGCGTCCATGGACACGGAGAGCCAAGAGAGCTGGCTGGAGCTGCGCGACTCCACCCGGTTTAGCAGCTCCAGGGAGGAAGACGACACTGAGGTTGAGGAAGAGGAGCCCTTGCTGGCACCGGATGTCCCCTGACCTTGTGCGCGCTTGCCTCGAGCCTCGTCAAGCCGCGCCGTCTCCAGACAGAGCTCGCTCTCACTGCTGCGCTGTAGGATGGAAAGCAGGCTGCGGATCACCCAGCCGCGCGTCTGCGAGTGGTAGCACAGGTTCCTGAGCACGCGGTGCAGCCTGCTGGTGTTCAGCTTGGGCTCGTCCACAAACAGAAGCACGAGGAGGCATGACAGCGCCTCGTGGTCTAAGAGGAGACGCCCTCTGAGGCGCAACAGGGAGTCCACGTTGGAGCTAGATGGGCTGCAAGGAAAGTTGTACATGTTAGTAAATGGGTGAAAATATCAATCAAATGACACAAAAAAAAGCCTCCTGCGCTTAAGCACTTGCCCTACCGATTGTGGTTGGAGCTGCCGCCCATCTGGAATGTCCCGCCTCTCTGCACAGCCAGACGAGTGTACTGCACGCCACGGTTTCCACCTAAACGGCTCGTGAAAGCAGGTGAGCGCAGGATGGCAGACAGGGCGGAGGAGGAGCTGTGGCCGAACAATCGCTCATGCATGAGTTGCCTCTGACGAGCTTCCTGCTCCCGGCGCAGTGCCGCAGCCTCGGCCGCGATGTCTGGGGGCATGACGGCCAGCACGCTGTCCTCCATGTCCTCCAGAACAGAGCGGCGCAACTCAGACGGCAGTGTCTGGATGAACGTGACTGGGTCCAGGGGCTGGTCTCCCTGAGGGGGCTGTTGGGATTGATCACGGCGCTGTTGCTCTGCCCGCTGCTGAGCCAAAACCTGATAATACAAAAAAAAAAAAAAAAAGCAGTCAGTCTCACGGATCTCACTGCATCTTATGCAAAACATGTATATCAAACAGAACACTTGCTTGGTCAAATATATCTGTAAATTAATTTTAAAAAAAAATTAATAATTACTATTTCACCCAAAAACAAAGAGCATCAAACTCTTAAAGTAAAATTTGCTCAGTGTCTCTCACCTCCTCCTGGATGGCAAGCGGCAGTGCAGCCAGAAATTCACGGCTGACTTCGGTCACCCCAGGGCCTCCTCCCAGTACAGCGGTTGCTGAGGAGGATATGGAAGAGGATACAGAGGGGCGAGAGGGGGGTCTGATACCCAGTTGGTTTTGCAGCACCTCTCGACGGATGTCCTCCGGCAAAGCAGCTAAGAATGAGGGGTCCACACCTTCTGGCAGATTGATTCCTAAGCACAGAAATGTTGAAGGTCAATGAGATGGAACCTAATAAACATTGTGATCTTGGTAATAAAAATAAATAAATAAAACACACACACCTGCAAGAGGATCATCCTCCACATTGCTGGTGGATGGAAGGGGCTCCTCTTGGATGGCCTGGGACTGGCTATCAGCACTGTCACTCCGAGGCATGGTCTCACCAGGAGAGGACACAGAAGTTGAACTAGGGTGATTGAAACGATTTCAGATTAACCACAATGGAACAAAATAGATATCAGACTGACTTCTGACCAAGAATTCAAATCTAAACTTAAACATCCAATTTGCTTACCCCGTATCTGCATCTGTCTGCCTGTCAGTGATCCCACTTTCACCACTTCCTGACAATTCTTGAGACATGTGATTGGGCTGTACAGAGCTGGGGGCGGGTTCCTCCTGTGTTGCAGAGGCGGGGCTGCTTGTATCCATGGGCGATCCCTCTAGCTGCGACACCACTGGCACGGGGTCAGAACTTTCTGCTATATCTGGACTCAGAGACACTGAGGGATAAGAAAAGACTGTTAAGTGACGGTGCATAATTATCATTTCTTTCGTCACAGACAGCTGTGTTGACAGTCTTTCCTGGAATCTTTGCATTATACTGTGATTGAAATAGAACACATGATGAGTAAAAAACTTAATCAGGACTTTGCACCTCACAAACCCCACAACCCGGCACAAAGTATTCTTTAAAGTCATGGGTACAAGTGGGTTTTTGGTCCTGTTTGTAAAGTGTACAATCTAAAACAGCCTTTAAAAAGAAACCTTTCATGGTCAAATTTTTCAAAATACAAGTGGGAAAAATAAAGGAAAAAAAAAAAATAATAATAATAATATATATACACATATACACACAAGCATACTTAACCTACCTTCTCTAACTGTGTCCAAGGTTGCTCCTCCCCTTTCACCCCCGGTGGAGGCAGGTGACATTTCCATTTGAGACGCTTCTGCTTCACAGTTCGGCCTATCAGGAGCTGAGAGCTGAGGTACAGCCCCCGCCAGCCCCGCGAGGGTATCAGCACGCGAGTCAGCCAGCAGGAGCTCTGCAATTGGCTGATGTACTTGCTGATTGATAGCCGTCTCTAATGAAACCAAAGCCTGCTCGTGCGGGGCGGTGGGGGTGACTTCTCCTGAAGGCGGAGCTGTGAGGAAACCTTCAGAAGAGCGGGGTGGATCCAGGCATGAGGTCACTCCGCCCTGAGCTCGCTCTCCCTCTGCTATTTGGGACATAGGGTATAAAATAAGTGGAACATTCATAGAACTCCGGTTTAGTTAGATTAGATGCATCATGCGTCGTTACACGTGGCTCAAGGGCTGCGATGAGGAAGGCAGTAAGTTGTATAGTTATCTCCTTCGAGGGCTGCGCTATCCTGATCCCCAACAACACAACTTACTACCTCACCACAGCACAGCCAGACAGACCTGCTATAAAATCTTATATTAAACAAAATGATGACATCAAGCAATTAAATATAGAAAGCGGATCAATCGAAACCATTAAACAAATTACTTTACAGTCTGTGAGCGGAGACCATGTGGCGAGTTCACTGTGTCGATAAGCGATTGCCGTGGGAAAGACAGTAGGCTGTATAGTTATCTCCCAGATCTGGTGTGATCCTAAAACTATACAAACTACTACCTCATCCCACAGCTCGCAGAAAGCCCCAGCACGCTGGTCCAACTTGAGATGCAGCAGTAAGACTCAGAGACTAGAATCTCTGCTTAAGGCATGTACGTAACTACACATTAGTCTTTAAAAAAAATCATCTTACATTACAGAATAAATGTACAAATGTCATAAACCTGTCATTTTAAAAGTAAGTAGAGTACCTGCTGAGTTTTCTGTTGTTCCATTTACAGTTCCTATTGTAGTACCCTGGAAGGCACAAAGGCAAAAGAAATTCAGACCTCTAGATAATAATAATGCATAAGTCAAGAATTCTTGGTTTGGCTGAAACCCCCTCCCCTTGCTCTCACTCAGATTAATTATTGATCTACTTTATTAGTTTGAGTCACATTCTGTCTGTGCCAGCAATCCCCTGGCTGTTACCCATGTCCTCCATGCCCTTTTCCAAACCTGCAGCGTTTGCTCCCTGCTCTCATCTCCAGTCGACGTGCTCCTTTCGTTCTGCTTGGCCTCTTCTTCTTCTGCCAGCTGCCGTCTCCTTTTCTCCCTGCGCTCCTCCAGCTCCTCGTCACGCAGGCTCTCTAGGTGTTGCAGGATGGGGACCTTCACCACTAGTTCAGGAGGGATTAATAAGGTTCAAGGTTTTCAGAGTTGAGCAGATGTACATTTTGTACATGAGAATAGGGAGGCACGATTTGATAAAAGAAATTAACATTGTGATTATTTTTACACACTGCAGTTACAATTTAATCATAATGGAAAAAGTAGGAGTTGCATTAAGGCAACTTGTATTTCTGCTCTAGTGTGTTTATTACTTTCTGAAATCCCTCTTTTACAACAGGGCTTGTATGACCTTCGCCAAGTGTGCGATAAGCATCAACATCTGTGACTGACATTTTCTCTTTCGGAATGATGCTTGCAAGCGCTTCATATTAATTATTTACATTACCATTAAAAAAAGGCAACAAATTAGCCTTTACTGGTCAGCAAAACCACACACACGCCACTACTTTAAAACAATAAACTGATGAATGAGCCTTTTACTGAGACAGTTTCAGCATCGGTATTTGAATCCGTAAATCATGCACAGGATTTTTCAGGCAAAATCTCACAGGAATTACTGAGCATAATAAATAATTGACCTGTAAAAAATTGCAACTTTTTGTAGATAATTGCACAGGTTTATACTGTAATATCAACTTATATTAGATTAACTGTGCAGCACTGCATGAGAGCAACATACTAATGGCACATGAAAGCTAGAATTGATTTTTGTTGCCGTTTTCGAAATATTTTTTAAAAACGTATAATAGACCAAAGTCTTTTATTGATATACATGTGTACGGTGTGGGCTGTCCTTCACTTCGAGGGCAATGCCACAGCTGTTAAATGCACTTGATTGCTATACAATTTATTATTTTGTTTATATGCATTGAAACTAAAATTCCCATTATGCCTCTTACAGATAAACAAATTAATGAAACCTGTTTAGCTCTCTTACCTGCAACACAATCATGCATGCTTTCCGCATCCAGCACTTTACATTCATCTGTCCATCTAGTTAAGGCTGTAGGGATACTTGAAAGGGTGCCTAAAGAACAAGAAGGGGGGGAAAAATGAAGTAAATGAATAAATTCTGTTGGACTGGTTCAGTAAGTTTTTAGTTATGGTTACACACAATCCTGCTCTGACTCACCAGCCTGGCCACCAGCACTACTCTGCTCATGGAAGAAATCGTCGAGAAGCTCGTCGTCGGAGCGGGCGATGATGTGCACATCCTCGTTTCCGACCAGCAGGCGGGCGCGTCCGCGGGACTGCAGGGGCAAAGAGCTTGACAGCTGCAGGATGTCTGCTGCTGCACTTGGACCCAACAACCTGCAATCAGAGATTCGTTTAGAACACTGCAGCTGATAAAACGCTGCATTAAATGAATATTAATGGTCATTCCGGCTGGGTTTATGATGTAATATTTGTTTTTAGAGAAATGTTAGCACTTATTGATCAAATGAAAAAAACTAAGTAATTCTCAAAACAATTATCATTTGATTATATGGATTACCAAACATTAAAAGCAGTTTGAGGTGCGAGTAAACACCTTGATAGTTCACAACATACACTTTTGGTTAAACAGACACTACTACTGGTTAAAACATACAAATTGACAGTGGAATTATTGAAATTAATGTAATATCATTGAGATATGAGAGGAGAAGACTGTTTGGAGTATACACTTCAATCCTTGTTGATCATTATTTTCCAATAAACAGGAGGTTTCTTTCAATTGGTTCCTTCTTTGGCAGTTTTCCACAGAAATGTGCATAGATTTAATTCACTTCTCCCGATATTATTTACTTCTCCTTGTTTTGACAGTTTGCCGTGGCAACAGGCGCCTGGCTTACCTCTGCAGAATGAGTGGAGGGTTGGGTTGGCGGTTTCCTGGATAGTGCACATGGATTGTGTGACCCGTGTTCGCGGTAAGCTGGCGGAGAGTACGCTGGCTGCGGCCCATGCCCTGAGTCAAGCGGCTACTGGTGCTCGTTCCACTCAAGGTGAGGGAGCCGTGGTCAGCGTGGCGCACCATCAGAGGGTGGGAACTAGGGATGTTTCCTGGGGAGGGAGGGATGTCAGCTGGGAAAAAGAGAGACAGAGAGAACCCAACATTTTACACATATGGGGAGGATTAAAAAATTTTCTTCACTTCTTCAAAAAAAAATTAAAAAAGAAACCCAGAATTGTGAACACAATACATATATAAAATTTATAACACTAAAATTATTTACCAGAATTGGAGAACATGTTGTCAAACTCTATGATGAGGTCATCATCTCTATCAAATCTCTCAAATCTTATATGAGGGGCAGCATTGATATCGGGAAAGTCTTCATCCAATTCCATTTCTGAGCCTTCATCGTCATCATCTTCATCTCCCTCTTCGTCGTCCTGGTAATATTAATAGTAAAGAAAAGCAAGAGATATTTAGGAAAAAAAAAAGAGGAAGAAACTGTAAAGAAAGATACCAAAACAAATAAAACCAGGTTCTTGATTTCTTCTGAACTCGTACCGGATCTTCTTCTTCTTCCTCCTCCTCCTCCTCTTCTTCCTCATCCTGACTATCCTCATCCTCATTACTTCCGCTCGAGTCTTCTTCCTGAGTGTGCTCCTCATCCTCTGGCTCCAAGATGTTCATGGAGTCTAAAGGAGAGAAGAAAGGAATAAAATAATGAGGAAAGATCTATTTTAAATCTACAGAAGTGTCAGGAAAAGCAGAAACTCTTATTGTAATCAGTTGTTTGTTCCCCATTTCACAAAAACTAGAGCATAAGAGGCCCAAATTATTCCTATGAGCATATATTTTATACATTTATGATCAAATTTGACTTACAAATCCTATTTTTACATAATAAAAAAACAAATCTGTTGAAATATCACTGTGCAATATGTCTTTCCAATAATATAACATAAAAAGCAATAAAAATAAGAATAAAATCCAAGTACAGATTTCATTTCTGTCTCTTGATCAGACGCATGACAATGCAAACACACTCTGAGCCAAGTATATTGATTGCACTTTGGCAAAAACATGTCCTACCTTCTCTGTTTGCCTGCAAAGTGGAGGCTTGACTCATGTTTGAAGGAGCTTCATCCATCAGCACATCTTCCTGAGATTCTTCGTCTCCAGAGCGACCGACTTAAAGACAGATCGGGAAAACCCTGTTTAATGAAAACGGTCTGTCTACATTCAATTTTACTCAAGTTTAATATCTGAAGAGCTTACCGATGATGGTACTATTTACAGTTCCTGCATCCCTTTCTAAGAGTTCATCTATCAAATCTACCAATTCATTCTCCACCTGCGAAAGGCAAATAAAGTAGAGAAAGAGAGAGAACCCATTTTAAATCACCAGCTGCTGTCGGAACGAATCAAAGTCGGATAATGAAGATGAACGTACTTGCATGGCCTGGGTGCTGAGCACCTCAGGCTGGCCTGCGATGACCACGGTGTCCCCTTCTGCCTCTCCATCCATCAGATCCCCATCTGTAGCCTGGCCTCGGTGGCTATTTTCAACTGGCTCTGCCTCACCTGCTTCTCCTGTAGACAAACCATGATAATTTTTTAAATTTTTTTTTTTTACTTTTACAACCATTACGCACATTTCCTTCATAGACTGCTCTCCTTGATTCAACAGTCACCTCAATATCTAAAAATTTACCAGGTCTGCTAGTAATTCCTAAATGGAGACATTTAAACTTAATAATACTTTAACTTTAAAGTGGTTATAACAATGCAGTCACCTTGATCCTGTGTATTGCTGTTGCTGTCCCTAGCCGCGCCCACAGTGTCATGTTCAGTCTTGCTCTTGCTGGAGCCTCCCTTACCTCCGAACAGGCTGCTTGGCTGGTTGACGATGCGCGAGAGCGTCTCTAATGGTTTGAGAGCAGCATTGACTGTGTTTGCCATGTTGGGACTGTAAAAAAAAAAAAAAAAATAGGTTTAACACTATTTCCTGACTGAGACCATATAAACTAGACTACACAGCAGTCAGGTACACCCAACAAGTGCGTGAGAGAGGAAGCACCTAGACAGGTCAAGGCTGTGGGGCACTCTGGCAAGGTCGTTAACCAGGCCTTTCTTCAGGAAGAGACGGATGATGTTGTTCATGCCGTTGTGCTGCGTCTTGGCAGTAGCTGTGCTGTAAAAACTGGAGGTGGAGGGGCATGACTCCATAATGGTGCTGATGATGCACATCACTGCTTGAAGCCTGCAGAGAGAACAGGGAGGGGGGGGGGGGAAGGCAAATTAAGCTACAGGAAACCAAGAATGCTGAACAAACTTTCTGGAAGAATTCTGCACAGGACCTTAACCTTGTATCTTACAGGGTGGATTATGCTTAGTTTGAGTTTAGCAGCATTTCTTCAGCTTTTGAATCATTTTCCAGCTTAGTAGTCAAACACACTCACAAATAAATGACTGATTACTTAACATGTAACGCAAACAGCTTGCAATAAAAATATGATTAATAGATACGCATTAATCCAGCACTGTAGATCTACATTTATGAATATATAGCCAGTATGTATAATACAAAAAAATTATATTAATTCCAAGCATCTGCTGCATCTATGAAGGAGAGCCTTTTGAAATTAACAGTTGTTATTAAATTAAACTTATTATTTCGATTTTAAATCAAATTTTAATTAGTTTAAAAAGTTTAATTATTTGCATCTTTAATCAAATTTTACATTATTTTTCTATTTTATTTTTAAATGTATTATTTTTTTTTAAGTTTTATTGCCATTGTTTTCCATTTCATTGTATCATTATTTTCTTCTCTTTTATGTAAAGCACTTTGAATTACCATTGTGTATGAAATGTGTTATGCAAATAAACTTGCCTTGCCTAAATGAGCACCTGACAGACCGGTTAACAAGTTGTCGACTGTTTGATGACTAGCGCCAATTAATAAACGTTATTAAAACTAGCTGCGCTCACCGAGTGTGTTTCTCTGTGCCCTCAGTCATTGCCAAAGCTCGGCTCAGTGCAGCCTTCACCTCGTTGACCAGCGTCACCTGGGCCTCGGTGCCAGTGCCTGCTGCTGCAAGGCTGGCCAGGAAGAGGCGTGCAAGGGCAGGGGTGTCCTTATCCTCAGAGTTCTGTGTGTGTGGGAGCAGATGATCCAACACAAAGGCCAGCACACTACAGTCCTGCAAGCAGACACACAATCATTAATTTAATTGTGTTAAAAAAAAAAATTTTAAGAAAAAAAAAAATCTAGTGTTTTCAAGTAGGATAGTAATCTGTCAAAGCACTTTCAGTTTACGCAAACACATGTGATTAGTATTCAACTGATGAGTAAACACTAATTCATGCAGCTCTGCCTCCATCCACCCACCTCTCTAATGAGCTCAGACTGGCCAGCGGTGTAGTTGTAAGTGGCGATGAGTGTGGCAATGCCCACGTACGAGCGCACCAGCTCAGCTAGGAGCCGCAGAATAGTGGAGGTGGGCATTAGAGGTTTGCTGGCCTTGGCCTTAGCTGCCCTGCTTTCTTCCGAAGAGCCGCCTCGGTCTCCCTCCTGCTCTTTCTTCTCCTCTCGCATCTCCTCAGGAGTTGAGGCTAGCGAAAAGATTGAGGGCAAGAAAAAAAAGAAAAAGACAGGAAAGTCAGAACAAAGAGGGCCGTGAATGGATACTGTATTTTAAACTTGGATTTAACTCAAAGGTGCGTCACAGTCGGTTATAAAATGCATATGGGAATTTTTTTTTTACCCTCTCCCTGAGGTGTTCCAGACTGGGAGGACTCCGCAACCGCACCATCTGCAGCAAATACCTGAGTCTGGAAAAAACAAACAAACAAAAAAAATTACACTTATTTGCATCATCATCCAAAAAACACAAAAATTAAAAACACAATTTTTTTTTTTTTTTTAACTACTCTGCCACATCATTTTAGGTAAAATTTATCTGTTCTACTAAACAATTATTTCAAATACCCTACTACTTCACAAAACTTTCCAAATAAGTGGATTAATAATCCGTTCTTTGTCTGGTGAATAACGAGCGAATTTTCCATTCTCGCATGTAGACTCACATTTATGTGGAACGCGGACTGAGAGTCGAAGTCGCTCCCTTGCCGTGTGAGTCTGTACTGCTGGTAAACATCGTCACCGACGTCCTGCAGGATCTGACAGAGGTCCTGACTGCCTGGAACCGACACCAACCGTTCCTCTCCTTTCTCTGCTACGAACAGAAATAATTACGGTGAATCGGAAAAACCAAAAACAACGTTATAAGTGTTGTAATATGTACATGATCACAGGTTTTATGAGAATGACTTTTAGCTGATATTACCTTCCTCAGGTGCATGGTATGCTGCCAAGGCATTAAGCATGTCATAGATGACTTCTTTAATTGTTTCTGGGATTTGTGGAAGTGGAGACAGCTTCAGGGGTGTCGTCTTCACCAACTGGACGGCATTAGGGCCCTTAATTCTGAAGTTCTCAAATTCGTCATCTGAAGCTAAGACAAAGGGGGGGTGGCAGATTAATAAATAATAATAATAAAAATCTAATGAACACAAAACCAAACAGATAAACAAAAGAGCAACGGTTATTAACAAACACAAAAAAAATGCAAACAAACAAACTGAACTGGCATAACCAATCGGACCAAAATTCTTGCTTTTCGTTTGTTAAGCAAAAGGACGTTGCTGTTGAAGTTGTGAGGGGAAAAAGTTTTATACCTGTTCCAGCACCTCTGGGAGCTGGGAGAGCGATGCGGACGCAGTTGTTGGCGGTTTCTGTAAAAACTTCTGGGTTCCTGCATGCCGCCGGTCCTAGCACTCGCAGAATGTAATTAATCTCCCGAGAGCCTAAACTACCAGACACCACACCAGACGTGGTGCTTCCTGCTCCGCTGGTCACTGCAGAACGTACCACCTGAAACAGGAGCAAATCATAAAAGCAATGAGAGATTATAGCACACAAAACTCACTTTCTCGAACAGCCTTAACTGTCTACAGGAAGATTTACCTTGCCTTCTGATGTAGGACAAGCTAAAATATAGACCATTTATTGCGTATATTCAAATTTTTCTCACCACTGAAAATGTACAGGCCCTTGAGTTTTTATCCTCTGTTCTATAACTATATAATGTATTATGGTGTTATACAGGTAGTCCCCGACTTACAAACGAGTTCCGTTCAGGGAGCATGTTCGTAAGTCAGATTTGTTCTCAAGTCCGACTCTGACATGAATATGATACAATGTAAAGCATACTGATCCGTCCCCTTTCCCAACACGATCAGGTGGCCAAAAAACTTAATTGTGACTAAGGAAAGGAATCTCACAATGAAATGGGGTCTCTGCGCTTTTAAATTGTGATGGGAATCTCAGATGGCATTTTATCTCCTTTTTATGTCCATTTTGAGCGGTTTTCCACTTTATTGGACTGTGAACTCTGATTTGTTGATTTTTCCTAAATTAGGATTATTCACCATGAGGACAGCTTTACAGGACAGCCATTTTCCATCATCGTGCTCTTGGACTGATTCATTGAAACCGGTGAGGCCGACTCATTTCTCCCGCACCCCCACACACAGACACATACAATATACTGGACTTTAGACTTTTTATGCATTCATTTACACACTGAAAAATATTCAGTATAATTGTAAATATTGGTACACTGGTGCACTGCAGTGTCTATTTATTGTACAACACACGTGAGCTACTTCCGTGATTCCATGAATCAGTAGCGGAACCGCGGTCCACTCCTATCTGCAGATATCAGTAACTCGGGGACTACCGAGTCAAGTGAACAGGAATATTAATTTATTTAATAACATGAATGAACTTCTTTTTGCTACAGCATATATAGCCACTCAAATGCATTCAAAACCTAATAAGAATTTTAAAGAACTTAAACGAGCGAGGCACCTTTTCCATGGTGTGACGCAGAGTAGCCGGGTCCTCGATGATGTGGCGGAAGAGAAGAGTGACGAGTGGTGTGAAGCCATTGAAACCGGAGCTTTGGGTCAGGCCCAAGATCATGCGAGTACTCTTGAGCTCGGCGAACATCATGGCATAGTGATGGACACGTGTAAGGCGCAGGCATAGGCGAAGCGTGGCATGCAGGGTGTCAGGGTCCACGGGCACGCTGATCATGCTGACGCAGGCACGGATCAGGAGCGTGGTCATCTCTTCAGTCAGGCCCTGCACCACAATGCCGCTGGATCCAGACATGGCGTCTTGGGAAGAGGAGGGAACGGTGGAAGCGGATGAGGAGGACTCCTTTTGCTCAGTTTCCTCTTTAGGGGGAGCCATCTCGACTGCTAAGGATGCTGGGTCTGTGCCATCAAAAAGATTTAAGAATCAGCACAAGAAACACATACAATAAAAAAATAAATCCTAATTTTACTAGCAGAGATGCTAGTAGTCTGGTTCTCACCTGCGTCAGCTTGGGTCTCCTCATTCTTGGTTCTCTGTTCTTCCTCTCGCTCGGTCTCAGCTGCATTGCCAGATTTGCTGGGTTTAGACATTCGAGGCACTCTCTGAACCGTTAGCATGACGGGCCGTCTGTTCCCCGTCTCCTCATTCACCTGCATAAAATGGATTAAAACTTTCAGGAAATGGCTCCAAGAGATCATGTAAGAGATCTTTGATCTAATGAAATCTATAAAGATTTGTTCGAAATGTCAGTATATAAACATACATACATCTTTTAAAGCTTAAAGTAAATCAAATGGTTATTTTTGTGTTACAAATACAGCCAAAACAATCGATATCATAAGCACAACACAACTGCTTTAGTCACCTGAACCATGGTGTTGAACTGTACAGTGTATCTCCTACGGCCGGCAGTGAAACGGACGCTGGTCTCGCCTGCTCTCCACGCTGAGTCTATGGTGCTGTTGTTACTGGCACTGTAGCTACACCAGCGCCCCGATCGATCATCAAACCACCGCCAATTATTTCCATTTGGCTGAAGGTACTAAAAAAAAATTATGAGTTGTTTAGGGTAATGCATCCCAATCCCACAATAAAAAAACTGTACCGTGATACAGATTGAGACTCTACATTTTAACTGTCCACACCTTATTCATTTGAGCTCTCCGCTTGGAGGAAACAGCCATTTTCTCATAGAAATCAATGAGCAAGAGCACTGGAGTGATCCATCTAAAAAATAAATAAATAAAAATTGTAAAAGTAAGCGAGACTTGGGACAAGGAAGTGGGACAAAAAGTGCAGACATATAATAAGGATGTCATTGCCAATGTCTCCGTAAATTTGTAACTTAACAGTATGTCAAGATTACTTCTATTTACATGATGGATAGAACTTACTTGGGTGTCTGGATGTCTTTCTGCTCCTTGGCTGCCTGCAAGCAAGGCTGAACGACCTCCAACAGCTTAATCAGCACAGACAGGACCCCGCTACTCTCCACAATCCGTGCACAGGACAACTTCAGCTCCTTCAACACAACAGCATTTCAGTACTCTTACATCCACATAATTAGAATAGGTCTTTAAAAAAAAAATTTTTTTATAAAATAAAAAAATATCTGCAAATGAAAGCATTTACCTCAAAGAGCAAAGTGAGGAGGAGAATACGTGTAGCCAGGTTGGAGGCCTGGGGCAGCGTTGCCATCTGTTTGGTCCACTCAGACACTGTTTTCGTGTCACTGGTGGTGAGTGGCACAGCGGCTTTTATCAGCACATCGGCAGCCTCCCACACCTACCACACAGACACGGAATAATGAAGGAAAGTGCTAACTCGTATATGAAACCGCGAGTCTGTATTCAGGTGCCAAGTTGCAGTGTCATAACAGTTTTTCTGGAGATGGAGAGACCTGCAGCTTTTCCATGGCTCTCAAGCCTTAGATCAAACTAACAAGGTTTTCTATGATAAACCGTTGAAACGGCACAGATGAAATGATCAATAAATTACACCCCCACCCCCCATAAATAAATAAATAAATTTCATGAACTGAATAACCCCTAACAAAATAACTTGAACAACCTCATCTTAAATCCGTAAAATATTATTCATGTTAAATCTTGGTCATGATTCACCAACGTGTCTGATGTAAAGTAAAAAAAAAAAAGTAAAAAAAAACTGGAAATCTACGGCCTCAGTTGTTTTATAGGCTAGTTTTAAGACTTCCCTCATTTTACTGGGTATTTTCTAGGATCCATGGGTGCCCTGCATAATCAGCTTCTTAATAATTAAATACTCAGCATCTCAGCTTTGGCAGATTTAATTTTAATATATAAAGCATTAGATATTAATGGCTCACTGTAAAATGTTACTCATGGAACATTCCCATGCGTTACTTTGCACCCAGCGGTGTGTGACTGACCTGGTTGACCACCTGGCGCAGGATGAGATCTCTGTATTCTGGGCCGTTCCTTTTAATGGCGGTCATAAGCAGGTCGCAGAGGCGGTAGACGGTGTCTGGCAGCTCATCCAGCAGGTGAAAGCAGCCTGGCAGCATTGTGTCCGTGAAGGCATGGAGCTCGGCGCTGTCGAGGGGCTCAGCCTCCAGAAAACGCTCCAGACAGCGAGCTTCCTCTTCCTCAGCTTGTTCACGTGCTCTTCTCTCCTCCTCCTCACGCCTGCGGGCTGCCTCCTGAGAATACGTTCATGAACAGTATTATGACGCGGTTTCTTAAAAGAGCTGGAATACATGAAAGACCTCATGTGTGGCTTTTACAACAATGTCCTCAGGTACATTTTCTCGAAATGTCAATTAAAGTCTACGTGGGTTCCTCCACTAACAAGCAGACCTGAAAAGGCCCATGTTAGACTGGGTTTGAAATGGCCCCTCTTAATGTATTTCCTGAACCAGTGTACGGTATACTACATTTCTATTCCTTCAAGTTTAGAATTCATTGTGAGAATTATTATGCAGTTCCATACACAGTCATGTCAAAGCCAGCCTTTTAAATGTAGCTTCTGAGTTACCTCAGAGTTACAGGTTAGGTTAGAAATTATGTGAACTTTTTGACACTCGATGCCAAAACATTATGTGAGGAAGCAGCAGAAGTTTTCTTCTATAGTCAGATACGTGCCGGGAAACAGTATTGGTCAATGACTATCAAAAAAGAATATTAATAAATTAGTAATAAATAATTACTTTTATGAAATAATCAATTCAACTACCAGAATGTCAGAATGAGATCGGAAAAATGTTGCACTCTCAAAACGAGGATATTATTATAATTTTGTTTTGGTCATGGAAACCACAGAAAACAACAATTCAAACATGTGATCATGTGCATCTGTGCCATTTCTTTGCCCATGTGACCCATTTAAAAAAAATAGTCATGTTTAGGATAGACTGTTAAAATTAACTAAAATTCAGTTCATCATATTGCCTATTTAATGCTGAAAAAAAAGGGATGTGTGCCTCAGGATTACACAATCCTGAGCCCTATGCGTGTTCACTTGAAAAAATAAATAAATTAATTTTTTTTAAAAACAGTAAAACAAATAATGACTAACATGCTCTGAGCTTTAAGTGCTATGAGCAATGGAAAAACAAAAACAGTCCAACTACCTGTCTATCTGGGTCAATTAACTGTAAATTATTACAACTGATATATTATAGGCAAAAATAATATTTAAAAATGGTTATGGTACATTTTTCATACATATAGAAAAAAGAAAATCCTTGTTGTTCACATTCTAAACACTCCCCAAAAGCCATATGTATAAGTCGGATGGCTTTTGAAGGACAGCTTTTCTTGTATGCCTGTGTCATTCTGCCCACCTCAGGAGAGTCTGAGCGCTGCTCCATGCTGACTTCTTGACCCAGAGACATGGCAATGGCCCTCATCATCTGGTCCTCTTCAGACATGGTGAATTCCTTCAGTGACACAAGCCAAAGTCACTATTTATAAGCCTTATGTGTATGTGTCTATGCCTTGTGTGTGTGTGAAGCAATAAGCCAATTTTGAAATTTTTACATGGCGTCTTACCCGAATGGCAGCACTGAGCAATGGGGGTGGATGAGTGAGGAGGTATTCGGTAGCCTGCTCCATGGTGGTGGTGTTGAGCAAAGCCTCCATGGCATGCTCTCTGGAGAAGCCCATGTCTATCAGCTGTACAAAACAAAACAAATAAAAATGTACTTAAACTTTTATTTAAATAAAACTTGAATAAATTTACATATTTTAACATAGTTTTAGGGTTAAAAATGTTTCATTTATGAAAGAAAAATAAATAAATAATAGAATAATCTCAAGCTGTGTGAAACTTCAAAGATGTACAATATAAAACATGCATGCCTACTGTTTACAGCAATATACATCTTACGTTCCTTACAAATTGTTATTTCCAAACATTTTTGCATTTACATTAACACTGGCTTCTTTAGCCATTAAAAAAAAAAACAATAAAAAATTTTATTATTTTATATTACCTGTGTGAGTTGAGCCTGGTTGACCTGTGGTTCTCTGCGTGTCGTGGAGCCACTCCCGTCATCTGCAGTGCCTGCGGCCGTGCCAGCACTAGCACTACTACTACCACCACCACTACTACTACCACCAGACGCAGAAGCACCATCTCCTACTGCTCCAGTTCCCGTCCCTGCACTTGCTCCTGCGGCCGCAGAGCCTCCGTCCTCATCAGCGCGAGACGTGCCCTCTCTCTCCTTAGATAAGCGCTCTTGAATGACTGGCTCGCCACGTAGAATGTGGCAAAGGATGGCCAGCATCGACTCGGCCATGCGCCCGCCGTACACCTTAAGTGGCTTGCGGTTCCACAAGCTACGGATGCAGTTAAAAGCAGCCTGGGTGGTGGAGAATCAAACAATTAGCAGCAGGTCAGAAAACATCCATTGAGGCGCGCTGCTGTTGCACTTTTTTTTTTGTTAAGTGCAAAGCAGGCGCATTTGTGTCATGCTTTTGTCTTTGAGTGAAAACCTTTCATTATTCATCATCTATACAGAGAACCAGTTTAGTACAGGACAATAACCTGTAGTTCTAAACAATAGTGATAAAAACGATTGACAATCCTGCCTAGATTTATTGACTGTTCATTAATCAACACCCCTAGTGTCACATTTATGCATTTGTCACTTTCATTGACCATCAGCTAGGAATTTCATTACAACCTTGTACTAAAAAAAAAAAAAAAAAAAGGTTGTCTCACTTTTTGTGTGACGATGAGGAAACGCAGGGCGCTGAACTGTGGCGTGGTTGTCGTCGTTCCAGGCACTTTGGCAGGCAGAGAGTGGGGAGAGTCCAGCACTGTGCTGGGGTTCACCATCTTCTCCACTAGCATTAGCCAAGCATCTAAAAACTCCCCGGTCCCATCAGGCAGTTCAGTATGTTCCAACCCCTCGGACACGGGCACCTTACCTCCCATGGACAACGCCCAGTTAAATGTCCTGAGCAACAAAGCACACCGGGGTTAGAGGACACCAGAGTGGCCATATCAAAGTTAAGAACAGCGATACAATTCCAGCACTCACTCAAACAGAGCATCATGGCCTCCAGAGCAGAAGAACTTCTGCAGCATCAGGTGGTAGGGGTATTTCCTCTCGTCAAATAGCATGGGTGAAGTGAAACCAACAGAGCAGATGAAGAACGTCAGCCTGAAAAGAACCAAACATGTCAGTCAAATGAATACAAAACACAAAGGAGCCTGATGAGGTCCAGATGCCAGGCTATTCACTGTACCTGAAGCGAGGAGTGGGGGTATATGGAGGGGGCTGCCAGCTCAGGCCCTTGGTGAGGAGTTTGGTAAGTGACGAAGCAGTTGAACGAGCAGCTGGCGTTGGGGCAGTGCCCGTGTTTGTCGTGTGGTGGGAGCGGCGCTGACGGACAGGTGAGCCCACGCAAAGCTTCACCAGCAAACCAAACAGTTCAGCGAGAGCCCTTCCTAAACGAGATGATGCTGCAGAAGAAAAGTACAGAAAACATTAAGTTTTAGTGTAGAAACTTCTTATAATAGGAAAAAAATAAATAATACAAGAAGGTACTCAAACACTAAAGATTCAAAATCATTGGGATTTATTTTTACAGAATATTTATTTGCCTATTATGTCTTTAAATACATTAATGATCATTAAATTATACTAGTATTTAAAAGACAAAAGTAGCTTAGAACTAAAAACAGACCAAAATAAAATACAGAACTAGCTTAGTTTTAGCTTAGAAACGTCTTATAATTGGGAAAAAATAGATAAATCATTCAGAAAGGAGTCATCATAAACTTTATTTAAAGATTTATTTTTAAGATATTGTAAAATGCTAGCACTGACCAGAGAGCAGAGGTTTGATCTGCTTGATTCGTGTTGCCATAGCTGGAGTGAGTTTGGACTTGGCTTTGGGGTCAGCGGCTGTGGGCTCATCCGTCTCCATCGGAGCGAGGGAGTCTCCATCCAGACCCATGCCCTCTAGTAGCCCCTGTGCAGAGGGATCCACTCCAACAGACAGAGCCTCCGAGTCAGCTAGAGGGGAAACCCAGAGAATTTTAGTTAAGCATGAAAAAAATCTGGAGACTCACAATGTCATGGGGAAAAAAAAAATAGGAATGAAAAGCATGCAAAAAAAGGAAGTACTAAGATTCAAGGTAGAGAAAAAGGAAGACAGAGATAAGCAGAGGTTTATAGGGAAGGATTTATGCAGAATCACCATGGGGCAGTGTTTTTTTACCGGTTCTCCGGCCTCCACTAGTCGCCACGCTGCTGGAGGGTTTTTCTTCTTTGGGCACCAGTTTCTGCATGTCAGCCTGGCCGAATTCACAGCCAGGAGGGAGACTGATGGAACAACAACAAAACAAAATCAAATCAATGTTGCCATCTCAGCTCTGGGACAATGACCACGGCTATTGACAAGTTTGTTCCTTAAGGACCCTAAACATGGGTCTGGTTTCTAATTAATCATAAAATCAGTGGCAATTTTAAAGCAATTGGCTGACCCTAAGCCCTCAAGTATTTTAGCATTTTAAGCAGTGACCAGATGACCAAGGAATTTAGTCATGGCTTAGAATCCTTTGATTCGGTAAACACATAATTTAATACAGTTAAACCTTGGATTGCGAGAATAATTCCTTCCGGAATCTTGTCCAGAGATTGTAAAACAAAGCGCTCGTATATCAAAACAAATTTCCCCAAAAGAAATAACGGAAACACAAATGATTTATTTTTACTATATTTATTATTAATAATTTTTATATGAATATTTTTGGGTTGTGGAATAAAACAAATTTTATTTGTTTTATTGCAAATTGGTGCGAGTGAGACGAAAGTGGAGGGGAGGGGGGGGGTATCGGGTAGGACAACTTTCTCACACACACAACAGAATCACTTCTCTTTGACAGAGAACCTCTGTCGTCTCACTTAAATCCTTTTCCTTTAATGAGACTTTAACAAGGAACCCCTCTAATAACACCTGTTATTGCCTCCTTTTGAGAATGTTGCATTGTTGTTAAACAGATTCATCTCCCGCACTGCTTAAACTGTTTCTTCACGTAGGCCGTTGTTGCAGTACAATTACTAAAAAACAATCACTACACTTAGACACACACACAAAAAAAAAATTTTACGCTTTGCACGCAGGCACACATGGTCACGATATCATAATAAACAGTACATGGAGCACATGGATGTTGGCTACACGAGTGATGCACTGAGACAAAGCATGGGAGACGATTACACACAATTCCATAGTGCGAGGGTTGTGATCACGTGACACTGCAGACAAAGTATATCAAAACCTCGCTTGTTTATCAAGATAAAATTTATTTTAAAAATTCTCGCACTCGCAAACCAAGTTACTTGCAATCCAAGGTTCACTGTTAGTCATTTTTTAAAATTAATTTTCCTTCCAATATGAGAGCATCACACTTTCATAGACTGCAAAAAAAACCCTGACTTTTAAACTGCATCAGTGTTTAAAAAGCCGATTTGTCATTTGAGTATCCTGATAGAGTTTCTTGCATTTCAACAGTCTACAGATTTCAGCTTTCAGTCAACGGCGAGGAACCACTACAATCACAAGTTCATCCACAGGAGGGCTAGCTGAGTCTGAGCTGGAGTTGAGTGCAGGCAGTACTGACCTGTTGGGTGTGCAGAGGGACAACAGCACAGTGCTCTCCCATACCAGTGAGCAGTAGAGCTGACTCAACTTATTGAGTACACTCAGCCCTAGCTGAGAGCCCCACTGGTTCACAGAGATTGCCCGGATCTCACTCTGGGGAGGGAATGAGAGAGAGAGAGAGAGAGAGAGAGTTACTAGAGCTACTTCAACAGGAAAGAAAGATAAATCCTTTCTGTCAAACAATGACTATCATTTTTATGCAGCAGGCTTCACCTGTCCAACCCTGCACGTGTGGACGAACATCAGGATGTATGCGTGTGCAGCAGTGAGTGCATGCAGCAGAGGTGTAGCACGAGCAGACAGTGTGGCATCGGTGACATGGCCAGCATTGGCCAGTTCTCTCAGTAGAACCGAACCGCCCGGCTCCTCGATGGGCCGGTGTAGCGGCTCCAGAGCTGACAGGATGCTGTCCAACTGGCAGAGCCCCTCCTGTAAAACCTTTGGCTCGTGGGATAAGGTCTGAGCCAAGAAAGAGAGTCAGTTACAGAGAATTACCGTCATAAAAATGTATTTATTTAAGAGAGACATTTTGGACAGGCATGAGTAAAAAAAATAAAAAATAAAAAAATTTAGTACTCAGAATACATTATTTGAAACCATTGAAGATAATCTGCGTAGAATAGTAAAAATTAAATACCAGGGTCTTGCTCTTTGTTCATGGAAAAAAAGGAAAAAAAAAAAATCAGCTCTTTTCCATACTTTTGCCAGAGTGATTTTTTTTTTTTTTTTACATTTTAACTAAATCTCATGTTTAGTTTACTTTTAAGGTTCAGTAACTGCACTACGAAGGCGGTAATTCATTATGATTCTCTATCATCAAACTATCAAAGCCTCCCTATGCATGAGGGAGAAAACTAAAGACAACTGTCCCTCCATAATTATTGTCACCCCTGGTTAAAATGTCTTCTTTAGCTTCTAAAAAATTCAGTTTTGTTCTAAATAACGTAGGACCACAATGAAAAAAGAGGAAATTCTAACCTTTAATTCAAGTGCATTTATTCAGTGGAAGAAAAAAAACACATTAAGAAATAATTCTTTTACATCAAATCATGGGTGCCACAATTATTAGCACCCCTGATGTTTAATACTTTGTGCAACAAAACAGCACCCAATCTTCTCCTATAATGTTTCACAAGATTAGACAACACAGAAAGAAAGATCTTCAACCATTCCTCTTTGCACAATGTCTCTAAATCATCCAGTGACCCGACTCCTCTCCTCTGCACTCTCCTCTTCAACTCACTCCACAGGTTTTCAATGGGGTTGAGGTCTGGGGACTGAGATGGCCATGGGAGGAGCTTGATTCTGTGTGTGGTGAACCATTTCTGTGTAGATATGGCCACATGTTTTGGGCCTTTATCTTGCTGAAAGACACAATGACGACCCATCTTCAGCTTTCAGGCAGAGGCCACCAGATTTTGCTTTAAAATGTCCTGGTATTTCAAAGCATTCCATGATGCCATGCACCCTAACAAGGTTCTCAGGGCCTCTGGAAGAGAAACAGCCCCACGGCATCACCGATCCTCCCCCATACTTCACAGTGGGCATGAGGTGCTTTTCTGCATACTAATCTTTTCATACCCACTTAGAGTGTTTGCTGCCAAAAAGCTCCATCTTGGGCTCAAGATGCTCTCATTTGTTGCAGTTCTTTAAAAGTGAGCTTTGAAGAATTTTTTATTTCTCTTACCATCCTCCTCACTGTGCGTGGAGGCAAAATAAACTTACGTCCTTGACCAGGCTTGTTTACTACTGTTCCAGTTTTTTTTTTTCCTTCTTAATGATTCCTCTCACAGTAGATATGGGCAGGTGCAGGCGGGTGGCTATTTTGTTTGTACCCATTGCCTGACTTGTGAAGGTCGACACACATCTACCTTACTTGAATGGTGTGTTCCTTTGTCTTTCCCATGTTGAAGAGTGGATAAGAGAAATGGCCTCTGTGTCACGTCATATTTATACCCCAGGGAAGCAGGAAGTGATAAATTACTAATTAAATGTTCCTAGATACTCTGATCAACTTTGTAAACTACTGTAGAAATGACAGAAATACTTCAATTACATTTATTTTCTAGGAATTGTTAGGGGTGCCAATAATTGTGGAACAGGTTATTTTATGAAAAATAATTATTTGTTAGTCAGGGATTTTTATTTCCCCTTAAAATTCACTTTATATTCACGCTATATTTTTCACAATGTGACAATATGCTTCAGCAATAAAAACTGAATTTATTTTACGGCTTTTAACACATCTTAACAGGGGTGGGGGGGGGCAATAATTCTGGAGGGCACTGTAACTGTAAAAACTAATATCCGTACATCTTCCACAGACTTTAAGATCTGAAAATTAAATTATTTTTTACGACTGTCTACAAGAACCCTGTAATATTTGCAACTGATTAAAGAGAAATATTGCTATATCCTTCCCCAAGTGACAAGATCTATTAATATGCATGACTTGGTATGCTTCATAGTACAGACTGACATTTATTACATAGTTTTGACATTTACCTCAAATGGCAAATCTATAGAATCAAAATCAGGTCAACCAATAGGAGTTTAACCATTTGTTAAAGCACATCGATTTCAGGGGTATTATCACAAGTCTCAAGCTAGCAATCGGCATACAGGCGTTCAAAAAACATGTTCCAGTAAATCGATGTGCATTGATCGTCTCACCAAAATAGATTTGCATACGCCGGCTACAGCCTGGCACGCGGCAGACGTTGGGAAGTCTATGGGAAGGTTGGGAAGCCCCAGGATTGACACCAAGGGTAGAAGGCCTTTCTGGTTCACAAACTCCTGACAGTGGTCATCTGTTGTGTTGTTACTTAAAATGGACTCCACAAACTTCATCTTAATGAAAGAAATTGAAAACAGAAAATGCAATCAGTCTCGGAAAGCTGTTGGATATGCTCCTTCATAAACATGTTTTGATGAAAAGACTGTCTACGACGCTTTAAAGTAAATGTGCTGATTTATTATGCAATGCACAAAAAAAAAAAAAACCTCAGCGATGTTGAGCAGGCATTTCACTATTAGCTGACTCAGCACTTACCACATTGAGAATGTAATCCATAAGAGGAATGGGAATCCGCTCTTCAGTGCCAACCACTCTGTAAAATAAATAAATAAATAAAAGACGCGATCAATTTTATTCATTCAGGCCATGGCAGGTCCAAACCATGAATCAATACTTCTCTCTGAATACGACTGCAATCAAACCAGTCATTAGGTTAAAACACTAACTGCCTGTTGCTTTCTGGTTCCCCCTGCTGTTGGGTGAACGTGTGGAGAGCCTCTTCCTCCTCCTCGTCTTCGCTGGAGGCTTCCTCTGCTGCGTGGTTTGAGCGAGCTGGGGGTACTGTCACAGTCCCGTCTGCTTTCTGAATGGATGGCTTCTGACAGATGTACTCTGGAGCTCTGCCCAAGTTACAGATCTCCTCTAGTAGCTGGTGAGTAGATGAGAAGCATTAAATATGGACACATACACGTAAGAACAAAAAACAATTCACAAGTTACAAAATTCAGATACCTTGATGATAGCCGTTGTGGCATCGGTTTTCAATGTGGGCTGATGTCGCATGAGCTCATCCACAGCACTGCCCAAGTTAGAGGCAGTGTCTCCTGAAAAAAAACACACAAATATCCCCTTCGAACCTGACTTTCACCTCAGATGATCATGTTCACACTCAATCAACTATAGGGTTGTCAAAGTCAACGATGAGTATAAATGTGACAAATTAACTAATAGGAGATCGACACAAGGGCATATAATTAACAAATCTACAAGTATGAAGGCTAATCAACACAATAACTCATCATTCAACTTACAGGTAGTCCTCGACTTCCGAACGAGTTCCGTTCCGGGAGCACGTTTGTAAGTCTGATTTGTTCGCAAGTCCAACAAAGTGAGTCTTGTACGACAAATATACAATGGAAAGCACAACGGAAAGTCAAGTAATTCACTTGACTAAATCTCTGTCCCTTTCCCCACACTGTAATCATGTGACCTAAAAACGTAATCACACCCAAGGTAACTAATCTCAAAGTTAAATGTCTCTGCAAATTGTCTTTTTTTTTTCACTCATTTGGAACTGTATTTTCCTAAATTACGATTATTCACCATGAGGACAGCTTTATAGGACAGCTATTTCCATTTGCTTCCGAATTGATTCACTGAAACTGGTGAGGCCAATTAATTTCTTTTTTAATTTTTTTAACATACAACATACCAGACTTTTTATACATTCACGTACACGTGAGCTACTTCCGCGATTGAACCGTCTGTTCGTATCTGCAGAAATTCGTAACTCGAATGTTCGTAAGTTGAGGACTACCTGCATTTGTAACTGATGGTTTGTTGGGAAGAACGACTGGCAAAACCTTTTTTTCCTTTTCCAGTGATAGTCACAGGGAGAGAGATTCCTGACCTAACTTAATCTTTGACTGTTAAATTAGGCCACCACATCACTTCTTATTAACTCATTCAAAACTGGTTTGAAAACTTTTATTACAGGTACTTCCACGTTTATATGTCAAGTCTTGCCTATATCAAATCACTGTAAATGTGTCAAAATTGGTTAAATTGGTCAGCTCTTATTTGCAACTGCTTGACTGCTAAATACTGAGCTGAATTGTCTCACTACGTCACTCACCCAGTGGGTCCGAGCTGCGGCGGCGGCGCATGGCCGGCAGGTAGTCGGGCGACAGTAAAACCTTGAACAGACGTTCGAAGGGCTGGCACTGGACGAACGAGTGCAGGCCGCGGGCATTTAGGCACAGAGCACTGAAGACATTGGGCAAGGAACCCAGCACCTCTCGGGTGGCAGGGACCTGCAGAGACAGGAACTGTGAGAGAGAGAATCGGAGAGGAAAAAAGCAGAGTAGGGGAGGACCATGAGAGAGAGGATCGTGGGAAGATGCCAGGAACAAGACCGTCCAACAGGTGTGGTGCGAGCTGCTGGAGAGTGTGAGGTTTTGGGGGAAAGTTAATTAGAAGGAGCTGGCGAAGAAAAAAGAGTGAATGAAACCGTGAAAACAACAAACAAAAGGCTACAAGTGGGTGGGTGAGACAAGATGTCCGTCCGCCCAAGACTCGCTAAACAGAGACGCTGTTGTACTCAAACATGCAGAACGGAAGAAACGTGTGGGTTAAACAGAACACAATAGAGAAGAAGAAAAGAAACTACGAAAAAGGAGGAGGACGCAGGGGTATGAGAGGGAGGGGGGGGTCCAATATGCCAGACTTACATCTTTGATAAGCAATGCGTGTAGCATGACATCTGTGAGGCCGTTGTCCTGGAGGGAGGAGAGGAGAGACGGCTCCTGGAACACGAACACCGTCACCACCTCCGTCGCTGGGAAGAAGATGAGAAGATTGTTTTCAGCACAATATATTTGGTGTCCAGACAAGTATATTAACGGTTGTAACTTTTCACAAAAAAAGTACAAAAAAAAAACACTTTTTTAAACAAAAAAACTTTTTTTCAAATGGAGTAATTATTAGATACTAATAAACACAGCATTTCAAGATTCATCTCCATCATTTCATATAGTCTATCCTGTTTAACACCCTCGATAACCTCAACTGATCCAAGAACAGACAACGGCAACGTCTGAGAAAACTGCAGGTGTCCTTGTTCCGTATGCTCACCCAAGAGGAAGAGTGAAGGGCCATAATACTCGGCATTACTGATGATGTGTTTCAGCGAGGTAGGCAGGGACCCATCCATCACTGGAGAGACAGGAGATGTTACGTTAATCATTCGTCAATCATGAGTTAATCTTATACACAAAGACAACAAGTTAGCACAATGGCACTTACAAAAACTTACAAAATGTTCTCACACTTGCATTTTTTTTTTTTTAACCCAGAGAGCACATTCTACACGTAAGCTTTTAGGAAAAGTGCAGCACCAAGCACTTTTTCTATCCTCCCGACCAAGCTCAGTGCAAAAAGGAAAAGAAAAAAGAAGAAAAAAAACACTACAAAATATTCCTGCTTGTGGGTAAATGTAAAAAACCTATTTTATTTTTACATTAAAATACCATGTCATGCAATATAGATAAAAAAAAATGTTTTGGGGCATTCAGCAGTACACGTTGTCTCGTTTTACAGTAAAGTCAAAACAAACAGCTCAGGTTTCAAATTATCTTTATTATTAATTATATAATAAACTTAATATGGATAGAAAGCTAGGCTATTTAGTTAGCAAGGACATTCTTATAGTTACAGTGTAAGTGTCTGAGTTTTTTCTCCCCTCTTCTCACATCAGCAGAAATATTGTCTGGCCAGCACATTGCATTTTTTTTTAAGGCAAGTGCAACCATCAGCACACTGACAGTAACTTGCTTTGCTCTGAATACACTGAAATGAAATCTCTAGCAAATTAGGAACAAACTATTTTATTTTAATTATTGCATCGTCACTAAGAGAGCTGCTTCAGACAAATGGGAAAAACTTTTTAACAGTTGTTATATTCATTTACAAAAACAAAGGCTTTTACTTGCACAATGCATTTCTCAGCCTATTAAACCGTGCTTATCTCACCATGGCGTATGCCATCTGAAAAGGCCGGGTCTTGAATGGCTTTCTTCAAAAAGTTCAACATGGACTTGAGCAGCGCTGCCCTCTGAGGGATGCACTGCACACCTGTAACAGAGTAAGGCAGAGTCTATTATTTAACCACCTGTTCGACATTGTGCGCATCGGGGAGGGGGGGGGTGTATGAGCGAGTGGCTGTGAAGAGTTCATTCACCTGCTCTGGGTGCGCTCACTGTGCTGCTCTGTGCACGAAGGTCAGGGTCGGGTTTGGAGCCTGTGGAGGTCGAGGGTCCTGGGCTGCTCTCCATGGCAACCTCAGACACTGCAGTGAGAACCATTTAGTGTGGTGTTAGATTATGATATTTAAGCATGTCGATATCCAAATACTGTACTTTACATGGCATGTGAGCAGACAGGAAGGTACTACATGTAAAATTCCACAAAAGCACAAACTAGAAGTAAAATTAACAGGAACTGACTGTCCATATCTGTGTCCATGTCTTCAGTTTCAGCAGCTGTACTCGGCCTCTGGATCTTTGGCTTGATGACGAAAGGGCACTCTTTCCTCGACAGGTCCACTTCATGCTGCACAGACACACACAGTCATATAAGAGCAGGTTCTTGTAAGTGCTGTTGTGCCAACCTGTTGTATTTACGTACGAGATATTAACTCATGACTGATGAATGATTAAAAAGAATGTTTCATTTTAAAACATCCGAATGCGTGAAATGTTCAAGCAAGAAATGCAAATCTGGGAAGAATAAAATCGATTGATGGACTCGTCTAATTTAATGTTGAAAATTTCTATATTGATGAACAAGTTAACTTTTTCAGAAATATTAGTATAAATATAGAGAAGAATTTTAAATATAAAAACTGACCACAAAGATGACGTTTACATGTATTAAATTATATATTTATTATTTATTATTATACGAGTATTATTTTAATAGGAGTGTGTTATCTATTAATCAAATTAATAATATGGACAAAACGTTTTTAATAAAAGGTGAGTCCCTACAGATTTAACATTAGGCAGCTTAAAGCTTAACCATCTAAATGTCGATAATTCGCCTTTAAAAAGGTACATTAGTCTTTTTTTTATCTCAGATTTGAATAAATAAAAAAATGATTTAGACCATGACCATAGAGCAAATGGTTGTGAGATTATTATGTGGTTGAGAAACATAATTTAAAAAAAATAACAGAATGCGTGTACATGTTTGGATGGACCTCCTGTTAGTCAGTCAATCAATTTATAGACACTCTACATAGTCACAACAAATCAAGGGTACAGAGCTTTTTTCAAACTCACCTATTAAAGTTAATTCTAATCATGAATAAATGACCTAATATTATTTCATGCAGTTTCAGAGATATGAAAATTTGACTAGTCACCTTTGTGAACAGTAAACTTTGACCGTCCTAGCGAAATCGCTAATAAATCACATGGTATTTCAGTAAATTATATTATGTTTAACAGAAATGAGTAGTCACATTGAATCATGAGGTCTCTATGGGTGTCGGGTGTCCTCACCTCAAGTCTACATATGAAGATAGAAAGGCCGCTGTGCGATTGAAAGGCAGCCATGTCCAGATTGGTAATAAGGTCCACGACACGCACCGCCCGCGTCACAAAAGTGATCTGGTCCTGCTCATCTCCCAAGAACTTGATCACCTTTAAAAAAAGAAAAGCAAAAAAAAAAAAAAGGTAGTGATATGTTGCTTATATGACTGTTGTCATGGTACAAAAGATCCAATTGAATAAACACGATTCACAGAAAAGGAAACAAACTAACCTTCAACAAGGCCTCCATCATCCCACATGAGACCAAGGCCTCTCCACCAGCATCATAACTGGCCAGGTGGTACAGAAAGGAGAAGAGAGCTGTGGCAAACTGGTGCGGGTACGGCTCCATCAGTGGGTCTAACATACGCAAAAAAAATAGAAAAGGACAAATTAATCTATAGAAGTAGTGTTATCAGGTGAAATCTCATCATGAAAAGAGACAGATTTCTTTTTCTCACCAATCATGGCTTGTATGCAGTTGCGTACTAGTACGGGTAAGAAGCCATGATAGGAAGCTGTGCCGGTGCAGTCGATGATATTTGACAGTTTGGGAGTGCGCTCCAAGTGGACGATAGACGTCAAAGTGCGCAGCGAGGCAGCCTTTATGTCCTGTCATAGAGAGTGCATCACGTACATTCATCAAAACACTGCAGTTTACTTGTCAGGTTTGTTTAGCACCAATCAAATGTTTGAAAACTTCAATTTTGAAAGCCAATCATGAGTAAGACATCCAGCACCTCCAAAACACAAGCAGCAGTAATCCTCCTGTCTTAGTAAAGGAAATATGCTTGAGCATCAGTTATAAAAAAAAAAAAAAAGTACCAGCAGTGAGCAAAACTAAACACCTGAATGCACTGTATCAGAGTAAACGATAGTTGTTTGGATAGTTGGTTATGCTATTCGCCCAGCCAAATAACTTCATGAGTTTTCATCCGATATTGCAAATATAGAAATTTGAAACGCTGTGGTTTTGACGACTTTTCTTTAAAAGATTGGTGCAGCTCACTTGTAAGAACCCCATGTTCAACAATAAATCCTCAGAGCTCAACCATCATCATCATCAAACCAACACATGGAGACAAAAACATCACCTTCACTCCAAGAAGACACGGTTACAAAATTAATCACTCATTCTCCTGCTCTGAAACAAAGAGCTACAGTTTACGACAACAGTCAAAATGTGAAAGACAAACATGCCAGACATGACTGATCCCCTTTTATAACGACTTCGGTACAAATCAACTTTTGTGGGTTGTGATGTCTCTCTTGGAACAACTAGCAAAGAAACACAGTAATGAGTAGCTGAGAAAACACAAGATAAAGACGAAAGCAGGGAGGCACGTGAAAAATAACATAAAATAAAAAAAACACTCTACTAGAAAGTCACTGGAGTCTAACAATGAGCACAGCTGACAAAAAGAAAAAAAGTGTCGTTTGTTCACACACTTTCCAACATAATGAACACGCTAGCTCAAACACAGACACCACAAAGAAATGCATCCCAGCGAGGTTTTTACCTACCAGACAGTTCCCCAATTAGAAATGAAAGACCAGCCTTCATTACTGTGGCTCTCTAGCCATTTGCAGTAGCAGAAGAGAGCAGGTTTACTCACTTAATTACTAAAACACTCTGTTTACACAGAATAATAATTAAGCTGAGCGCTGTTTAAACACACTACTTTGCAAATATATGTTTTGAAATAAACATTTCCTCAGGCCAAAAAGAGCGTCTGAGGATGTATTCTATAGAGAACTGCATTGAGACCACATCGCTTCCGAGGAAGTCAAAGTTGAGCACAGGACGGACAAAGCTGAAAATGTGTGTATTATTACAGTCTCAATAAGAAGTGCATGAATTGTTTTTTGTTTGTTTTTTTAACACTGCTAATACTAGTGAGGGCATCAACCTACAAATAACATGACCATATACATTGCCTGGCCAAAAAATAAGATTTGATGTATTAGAAGGGTTAAATTATTGGTCTGCATTAGGAAAAAAAAACTGGGTTTTATTTAAGGACAGTCAAACAAATTATTGAAACCTGGATGGATAGTTCAGAACTGTCAACCTTGTGGAAAACAAATAAAGGATGACATAAATGCTTGATGTACAAAAAATATATATATTATATATATTAT